>JANZXP010055797.1:0-11348 GCA_027576715.1 Erythroxylum flavicans | reverse complement strand
ACTATTGACAAGATTCTTCAAACAATCTGGAATCCTACTTGATAAAGGAAACAGAGTGAAGCTGAATATTAAGAGTGTTATCAATACCTCTACTATTCACAAAATGGGGATTAAGATTAAAGCTGAAACGAATAAAGATTTCATATCGACAACACAGTTTAAGGGGGAGCTTTCAATCAGAAGAAGTTGGAAAGAAGATGTTTCATCTAGTATGCAATCAAAACCTCAATCAACTGAAAGAATCTCAGCTAAGGTGACAAAAGTTGAACAATTGCCCTATAAGTCAATATGAGCCAAGACGATTCCTGAAAGGAAGGAAAGTGTAAAGGTTCAACAATCATCTCACAAAGTGTCTTTAAAGAGGAAGGCTGAGATGCTCCAATCAAAAAGACCCGAAAAGTCTAGAAGGTCACCAAGATTGATGACCTTACGACAACAAGAACAGAAAAAGCAAGAAACTCTGATTCTTGGTCAAATTTCTGAAAGTGCAAAGGAACAACAACAACAACAATAGCAGCCTACTAAAGCAATTGTCTCTATCCCTCAGACTCAATGAGAACAATCGTCTAGAGAGACAGAGATAAAAAGGAAGTTAGTATTTGAGCAGAACAAGTCTCAACAACAACTCTCTTCTAAGCCGACAGAAGAACAAAGGAAGACGAAGATGATTCAGAAAAAGAAGATTGAAAAGCAGCAACCAATCTGCAACCCTCCTCAACCAATGAAGAAAGAAGATTTGAAGATGAAGATTATAGAAGAATTAATACTTGATCGAAACAGAGGTTCAATTATCATCAGAGAACCTCCTAAATAGAAAGTTAAGGTTTGAGTTGAACCTGTAACAGTAAACAATTAGACGATACATCTTCTTAGTCCTGAAGAAAGAAGATTGTATGGTATTCCGCGAGATGAAAAGGCAGAACCATATCTATTGAAGATGAAAAAAAATCCTTACACAATCTACCTAGTAACAAGCAAAGAACGATAAAGATTGTACCAAATGTACAAACTAGACGTCCAACACTAGTAGACAGCAAAGACAAAGACAAGAACAAGAAATTTCCTAAGAAACAAGAAGATGATCTTACGGAAAAAGAAATTCGAGTGGCGATGAAGAATATAGACGATGTATGTGGTGCAGCTCAACCTATAGGCATCTATATTTCACATCACATATCAAGGAAGATACAAAAATATTACAATTGAAGGTACCAATTTCTACTTAGAAACATTTATGCATTTACTTATTCATTTTAAACCCTTAGGTTTCATTCCTTCAATCAAAGATATCCTACACCTTCTAGGAAAACCAATTTTCAAACTACCCAAACCTAATGATCTTGACATTCCACACCAAACACAACCTTTCCAATTACCTTCCATCAAAATTATTGACTTAGATGATTTAATCAAAAAATCATCTGTCTCTGAGTACCTTCATCCACTAAATGAAAAGCTACAAGATTATACCAATAATTTGGAGTTCTTGAAGAATTTCATCATATGGACTGAAGCTAGTTAAAAGTAGAAGGAAGATTAGGAAGCCTTAGCTAAACATATTAAAGAGATTGATACTAAGGTTGATAGACTAAGTGACTCAGTGGGTGATCTTCATGAGGAAGTAGCACTTCTACATGTGACTATAAAAGAAGACCTCAAGACGATCCGCACTGATATTCAACATATGTTCTCTGAAATCTTGAAGCGTCTGAAATGATATTTTTTTTATTAATAACAAATAGGGGGAGAATAGTAGAAAGGAAAGGAGAATTAGTATTACAAATTTATTTTTCTTATATATGCATTGTATATCTAGCATTATTCATCTAAGTAAATATATTATTTGTCTGAAAATAATTCGTCTGAATATTATTATTATCTATCTGAATATCTTTTTATCTTCTAATATTATGATTATTTGTTATCAACAAAAAAGGGGAGATTGTTAAGTCAAGAAGACTTCACTTCTTCTATTGATTTTGATGAAAGACAAATAATAATAATAAAAGAAGTGTGTGAACTGTTTTGATGAGTTCGTTAAGTGTGCAGATAAATGTAAGTAGTACAAATCATCAAATCAAGATGATATTCAAAGAGCTGACTAAGACAAAGTGTAATACGGACTAGACGAAGTCACATATCTAAGACAAAGTCCACCAGATGAAGTCACATGTCTAAGACGAAGTCAACCAGACGAAGTCACATATCTAAGACAAAGTCCACCAAATGAAGTCATAAGAAGAAGCGAAGTCATAAGACGAAGTGAAGATATAAGACGAAGCATACAAATCAAATCAAGATGATATAATTGAAGAATAATCTACAACGTTAGTTAGTTAGTTAGTTGGAATTGGTTACAGGACTCAACTAATAACTGATCTCTGAAGATTCTACAAGCAGTTTTCTCAGGAAGACCGTTGGAGAATTAGACTATAAATATCAGTTGTAGTCATAGACAAAACATATAACTTTTAACTTTCAACTCTCAACTCTCAACTCACATGAAATAATTCTATGATCAAGTGAGTATACTGTAAAAATATCCTGAGTGGAAAGAAGGAAGAAGAGAGATCAAGAACACCTATAACGTGAGTTTAGAAAACTCAAACAATATCTTTTCTAATGAAAGGGAAGGCTAGAGCTTGAAGAGGCTAAGATAGCAGATAAAGAATACTTTACAAAAGAGACCTGAAAAGGCTCTGGAAGTAAGAAATAATACTTGTAAAGTTATAAGAGATAGTGAAATCTTAGATAAACTCTTAGGACTGGACGTAGCATAAAGGTTAAGGGTGAATCAGTATAAATCGTGGTGTCATATTCTCTAACCCTTATGTCTTTAATTTCTTGTTGTTAGAAAAATAGATACTATTTTTGCTGTTGCATTCCTCAAACAAAATAAGTGCGATGTTTTGTAATCGTCTGAATCTTTTAAGAAAATCAAGAAGTTTTTTTAAAGATTACTATCTTAGACGATTTAACACAATTCAACCCCCATTCTTGTATGTTTTACATATTATATGTGATTTCTATAGTAACAAGTGATTTACTTCATGTGGAGCTTCAAAGACACTATTTATGCCCATTTGAAATAGTCACATTATCTTAAGTCACGATTGAGAAGTGGTTATAGATACGCGGTCACTTACAAGATCATATAAATGACTATGTATACTCTAGAAAACCAAGTTTTTACTATAAAAGGATGTTATGAAGGCTACAACAAAGAGAGACGAGATTCAAGAGATTAATTCCAAGTTTCTAGATTTTCTAGATAAAGGCTTTAAGTTAATTTTGTTCTATTCTCTTTTTTTGTTTCATTGAATTTTATGCCAAATCTAAATAATTATGTTTTAAATAAGATTATAGATTGCTAAATTTATATTAGGGTGTTATTTTTGAATTTTTTTGTATAACTTTTACTTTGTTGAATTCAATATGATAATGTTATATGATATTTGTTATGCGCATACTTTATTTGAATTGAGAAATTTGTGTTAAGTTGTGTAATGAGGGTTGTTACCTTAATAGACTTACAAATTTTAGGTTAATAAGCAATTACAGAGAGATCTTAATTGTGATTTAATTATCCTTATGATTGCTTCAAATCCAATTATGTTGTTATGAGTAGTTTTAAGAAGTTGAGAGATTGTAACTCAACTTTTATCTATTAAAATTAGGATTGCTTAATTAGATCTTAAGAAAGGGTTATCAAAATCTTTGGATATCTATGCTCAAACATAGTTGAATTAACAAGGCAAAAGGAAGATAAAGCAAGGATAGAATAATCCTTAAGTTTCTATCATTGAATATACTTCAATTTTATTGTTATCTTTTATTTTTTCAATTTTCAAGTTTAATAGGTTACTTTAATTTTCAATCAATTTAATCTTGTGGTACCTTAGGACAAAGTTTTATTCAAATTGATAGGTTACTATATTCAATCCTCATGGGAATGATATCTTTTGTATTATAAGTTATGATCTCTATACTTACGGTATGAAAGTTTTCTATATAAAATTATTAATATGTTTTTGGTACCATTGCGGGGGTTTGTTATAGCATCTACTATAGTTTAAGTTACTTTGATTTAAGTACTTAAATAATTTTGATGTCTGATTGTAGGTGCATGAACCTAAGGTCCACTAGGAGTTTGAGCAAAGTAAAGGATACACAAATATCTGACATCACCAAGCAAGAAAGGGAAATTCAAAAAGTGAGACGCCAAGAAGAGATGGAAAAAACAATGGTGGAGAGATGAAATCCAATAGCACAAAAAATAACTCTTATGGACTTTATGAGGCCAGGGTTTAATACAAACCAATAAGGGATAAAAAGACGATCAGTACGGACCAATACATTCAAAATCAAACCAACATTGCTAAATATGCTACAAAGTTTAGTATTATAAACTAGTCATTGAGGATCCTAATGCTTATTTAGATAACTTCCTAGAGATTTGTGACACGTTTAGATACAATGGGCTATTAGAATATGCAACCAAGATTAGGCACTTTCTTTTCACTCTCAAAGATTGAGTTAAGGCATGGTGGAACTCACTCAACCCAGAGAATGCCACAACATGAGAGCAACTAGCGTAAGCCATTTTATTTAGGTACTTTCCCTTAATAAAGACCACTAGACTCATAAAGGAAATCACAAAATTTCTAGCAAAGTGAGGGAGAGTCTTCATATGAAACATAAGAGTGATTTAAAGAATTGCAGAGGAGCTGCCCACATTGCAACTTGCCAAAGGAGTTCCTTTTGCAAACATTCTACAATGAAGTGAATCCAACCAAGTGAGGCACTATAGATGCAATAACTAGTGGTCTTTAATGAGGAAAACAGTTAAGGCAGCACATGATCTTTTAAAAGAGATGGCAAAAAATAGTTGTCTATGGAAATTTGAAAGAATTAAACATTATCCATCCTTTAGAGATCAAAAGGGAGTGTTTGCTATGGATTTAGTGACAACATAGGCTAAAGTAGTGAACCTAGCTAAATAATTGAACAACTTAAAAGCCACATCTTTCAGTCCAATCAAGGCAATTTAGCATGGATGCAAACTATGTAGACAAGAAAGTCATATCTCATCTAATTGCTTCCTAGTGGCAAACAATAACATGGAGCAGCTCATCTTTAAGGGAACACGGTATGGTCAGGAAGGTAATAATCCCTATTCTAATACTTACAATCCTAGGTGAAAAAATCACCCAATTTTTTCTTAGCCTAAAAATTTAGGGAATCAAATGAGAACTCAAGGCCCACTAGGATTATAACAAGATAGGCTTGGTTCATTGGAATTGAAGTTAGATAGGATAATGGATGGGCTGAATTCCAATTCACGAGCTAAGGTGAGAACTAAAAGAGGATGGAAACTAAATTTCACCAAATTGTGAAGAATCATAATTCTTCCATCCATAATTTAGAGTTTCAACAGGGCTAACTAGCTAATGCATTGTCTACATGAAATGTGGGAGTCTCCCAAGAAAAACATAATCGAATCTAAGGGAGCAACTGAAAGCCAACACACTTAGGAGTGGGAAAGTGTTCGAAGAACCATCCAATAAGCAAGTTGAATCCCACTAAGGAGAAGACCAAGAGAAAAGGGATAGGGAAGTAGAGAATAAAGAGGAAACTCCTTATATTCCTCCACCCTTATATGCATGAAAGATTCCATACCTACAAAGGTTGTAGCAGAATCAAATGGATATACAATTTTTAAATTTTAGAAAAATTAAAGAAATTGCAAATTACCTTGCCCTTTATAAATGTTTTGAACAACACACCTAAGTATGCTAAGTTTCTCAAAGACATCTTATCAAACAAGTGGACTTGGAAGGACAACCAAATGGTCTCCATGACATAAAGTTTTATTTCAATAATTGCTAACCACATGCCCTCAAAGTTGAAAGATTTAGGGAGTTCTACTATACCCTGTATAGTTAGTAATTTATATTTCTCTAAATGTTTATGTGAATTAAGTGTAAGTATTAATATTATGTTATTGTTAATTTTCAAAAAATTGGGGCTAGGAGATATGAATCCAACACCTATGCTTATTTAGTTGGCAAACCAATCAATTAAGAACTGGTTTAGAGTGATGGAGGATGTGTTAGTTAAGTTGGAAAAATTCATTATTCTGGTCGATTTCATAATGTTAGACTTTGAAGAGGATAGGAATTTTCCATTAATTTTTGGTAGACTATAATAGCCAGAGGATTGCTATAAAGAAGAATTGAGTTTTGGGGAAGTTGAAGATGAAGGGGAACAAGAAAGGGAGGAGTTAGGAGTTAAATAAGACCAAAAGCTCTTAGTGAGAATGGAAGCACTCGTGCTACGCCCCTTGAGAATCCACCCTTTATAGAGTTGAACACTTACGGGGAACATGAAATGAGATTGGTGGAGATTATTAGAAGAGAATAAAAGTCATGTGATAAAACATTTTGGACATAAGAAGCATAAGTCCTAGTGTAGTGATGCATATGACCTTAACATTCAAAAAAGGAATTGGTTTAAAATAATGGCACTAATATGGTCAAGCTAATAACTTAAACATATCATGTTATCTCATAATTAGGTTTATCATAAATTTTATTTGAAATTTCTTTATTATTTTTCATATTTTATGTTTATTTTGTAGAGAGTTGATTGATGGACCCTTATGGCATAAAATGTGTCCAATTTCCTTCTCTGATGCTAACATCACGACAATCCATATAAGTATTCTTGTTCTTGTCTTTTTTATTCTTTTTATTTTTATTGTTTTTGTTATATTTGTCATATTTGTTGTTTTTAGTTATGTTTTTGTATGGTTTCCACATTGAGGACAATGTATTGTTCAAGTGTAGAGACATATATGCACTTGCATATCATTTATGTGTGTGAATTTTTCATTTGCATTATGTTAGTTTATTTGCATTATGTTACTTTTTTATTAGTTGGTATTGTGTGAACATTTGGTTGCATGATGCATTTTGTAAATGTGATGATGGCATGAATTAAACAAAATTGGCTTATCTTTTAATATAGTCATTTAAATTTTAAAGGCACATTAACTTGTTAAGTTTGTGTCTTAAGTGTCTTTTGGATGAATATGCATGTTAATTAGGATATGGCACCTATTCTTTCACTTTAGGACTTTTTTTAGATACACCTATAATTACATTCATTTAAATTGGTAGGCATCATTAATAGTCATTCATAGGAGTGATTGGCTAAGAAGAAATGAGGTAGGCGAATAAATTGAAAAAAATGTGTTAAATAATACTAGCCCTTTTTAAGAAGCTTGGGTTAGGAATAGAGCTGGTAACCAGTTAAGAGTTGTGATATAGCTGAGTAACTGAGGCATTCATGATAAAATGTTTATCTTCACGTCAAAAGGATAAAATGACACTCTAACCAAGCTAAATAAAAATGTAGCCTAGTTAAGTAAACGGGGAACATTCATGACAAAGTGTTTGCCTCCACGTTAAAAGATTAGGTGATTGTTAAAGAAAATCTAAAATATGGTGCCTGCAATAAAAATAAACTTATTGATCTTTTAAAATAGCATGAATTTACATGAAATGATAATTAGTGATAGTTTACATCTTTAATTGATCATTAATAATGCGTGCATGCTTACAAATATCATAGGTGCATAAATATGGTATCGATATTTTGATTAATATATGTATTCAAATCAAAACACTTGAACATGAATGGAATAAGTTAGTGTGTTAG
The DNA here is from genome assembly GCA_027576715.1 of Erythroxylum flavicans. NCBI lineage: Eukaryota > Viridiplantae > Streptophyta > Magnoliopsida > Malpighiales > Erythroxylaceae > Erythroxylum > Erythroxylum flavicans. The sequence goes on along the minus strand of JANZXP010055797.1, from coordinate 3,626 downwards.
AACTTTTTGAATGATTGATGTTTGAGGCTAATTTAATTCCATAAGATTTAATGCTAATGAACGATTATTGTAATGTTGCATGATTATGTGTTTTGTGGTTTTAGTTTTGCTTAAGGATAAACAAAATTTTAAATGTTAGGATGTTTGATAAATGATTAATTGACTATATTTATATAGTCAATGAATCATTTTTTCATATGGGTTACTGGGAAGTAGCCTCTTTACTAGTTAGGAGTAAGGCAGCATACTACTGGACCTCTTCAGACCCCTTTTTTAGCAAAACTTTCTCTAGGTTGTTATTGTTTTATATACCCATATTTAATATATTTTGCTTATTATTTAAGGATATTATGGTACTTATTCTACTTCAAGTATGTTTTTAGGTACTAATTGCCTTTATAAACTAAAAACAGAAGAATTTAGGTAAAATCGTGGCATTGAATGTTAGAATTAAAGAAATCTTAGATTTACACAGTAAGTGACCGTGTAAGTGACTGTAAACGTATGGAGCTTCAAAGATGTTGTTTATACCTATGTAAAGATACACACCTATATACATACATGGCCATATATATGCCCGTGTAAAGTCACAATTGAGAAGTTTTTAGAGATACATGGTCACCTATACGGCCGTGTAAGTGACCATATATGCTCCAAAAAACCTAGTTTTTGCTATAAAAGGATATTATAAAGGCTACAAAAAAGGGAGAGGAGATTCTAGATTCGGTGGAGACACAAAAACAAGAAAGAAAAACACAAAAAAGGGCTAAACATCATAAATAAGAAGATCAAAAGTGGAAACATCATGATTAATTCCAGCTTTCCAAATTTTCTAAATCAAGGCTTTAAGTTGATTTCATTCTATTCTCTTTTTCTATTTCATTTCCTTATATTCCAAATATGAATATTTTTCTTTTGAACATGATTATGGATTGTTAAACCTATATTAGGGTGTTGTTCTTGAATTGTTATATATAATTTTTACCTTATTGTATTCAATATATTACTATTGTGTGATATTTATTATGCTCATACTTGATTTGAATTGAGAGATTGAATCGATAAATTTGTTTTAAGTTGCACATGAGAGTTAGTACCTTAATAGACTTACAAATATCAGGTTAATAAGCTATTACAGAGAGATCTTAATCATGAGTTAATTATCCTTAGCATTACTTCAAATCCAATTGAGTAGTTATTAATAGCTTTAAGAAATCGAGAGATTGCAATTCAAATTTTATATATTTAAATTAGGATTACTTAATTAGATCTTAAGAGAGGGTAATAAAAACCTTTGCATATCTAGGATCAAGCATAGTTAAATTAACAAGGTGAAAGAAAGATAAAACAAAGATAGAATAATTCGTAAGTTTATACCACTGAGTAACTTCAATTTTTTTGATATCTTTTATTTGTTCAGTTTAAGTTTTGTAAGCTTACTTTAATTTTCAATCAATTCAATCTTTTATTAGCTCAGAGAAAGTGTGATTCAAATTGTTAAACGAATATATTCAATCTTCATTGGAATGATATCTTGTATACTATATGTTACGATCTGTATAATTGCAGTATGAAAGTTCTCTATATAAAACTATCAACAAAAATTTATGTTCTTCATATGTCAAATCCAACATAATTATAAAGCTCATTATTAATTTTATTTTTATATTCTTTCAACTCATACCCCGTGCCCTAGGTCATATCTTAAACAAATTGGCTTCTGAAGGATCCATAAATAAGTTGAAGGTCATGCCTAAAGTTTTTAAAGTTTCAAAAGTTGTGCCATCCCTTCAAATTTTTCTCAGTTTCTCTCAAATCATAATATAACTAACAAAAAAGATCCACTTCCTAATCAAATCCACTAAGTTTTTGACATCTCTCCTTTATTTTCATCAAGATTCAATAATTTGCTCTTCCTTAAAATTATATTTTTGCAAGTTAGGTCTCCAAACTTCAATTTTTGGGATTTATGAATTTTAAGTAGAATTTCAAATTTTTTACTTTCTACACCTTATTTTAACCAAAAGCATAAGGTTTTAACCATACATAAGTTAAAGAATCAATTTTTGAGCAATTTATGGTGCTTTAAATAGCCATATACAAGCTAAGGGGTCTATCAGAAATCAAACACCCTATGCTTTTGTTTAATGACCTTATCTATCATATAAGGTACTGATACCTAAAACTCAAAACTTTGAAGAAAATAACTGTATAAAGTGGGACAAATTGGAAATATTTAGGCTTGTAAATAAATGTATTGGTTATATAAATAATGAATAGGGGTAATTTAAGTAATTAGTCTTTGAAGTGAAAAATTAGAAACTTTAACCACTTCTAAAGTAATTAGGTATGATAGAGAGAATAAGGTAGATGGAATTCAATATTGGCTGGGGGACAATCAAAGACATATGTGTCTTAATGAGATTAGGGTGCAATATAGGTTTTATACATCCAAACAGGTGAATATTGATAATTATAGAAACTCAGTAACTCATTTTTCCCTTGATCCCTATAAGCAACACTTTAGGAGTTTTATGACTCTATATTAACCAAAGGGCCTATTTATATACCATTAATAACTAAGATCTCCTAAATTGACTCCCTTTCCTAAGATGCTTACATAAGGTAATAGCATACTCAATTTTAGGGATAACGGAAAGTACAAGAATGGTAACACGTAAAAATTTATTTTAGTTATGGTGTATAGATAGGAAGATACCTTGATGCCTAGGTTATTATTTTCCCATGTATTCGGAGCACATGGGCAATAAAAGAATGATAAAACTTTTGGAGGCTTATTTATGATGAGATTGATGAAAAACCTAGGTGCTTTTATTCATCCTCTAAACTTAACTTTAGGATTTAAGATGGTTTCCATCAATATTGATACCATGTGTTATATAGGCCTAGTTAAGAAGGTTGTCGAAGCTTTTGTGATGGTGGGAAGAGATAGATCTTGCCAAGGAAATGATGCCTTTGGGGCTAGTATTTCTTTCCCTGTTCTTTTCATTATTCGTACTGCATGTAGTTTAATTTCTTTTAGTCTTTAATGTTTGTTCTCGTTCATATTAATTTTTGTTTTTTGTCCTAGACCCCTCTTTTATTTTTTGTGTCACATTTGAAATAATGTGATGTTTAAGTGGGGGGGATGCAGTATTAATTATTTATTGTGTGTTTGTTTTCTCATTTATTATTTAGAGATGCATTATCATTAAATGAACTCAACCGAGATTAGAAATGCATAATATGAGTGAATGAGTATAGTTGCATGCTTAGACTGATTAACTTAGATTTCGGTTAAAAGGACATTAGCTTGTTGTGATAGATGAATGACACTTTTCATTTGGTAAGAATTTGAGCCTGTTTGACTTATTAAACACCAATTTCAAGTATTCTTTGTTGAGAGTGTTCTTTCATGATTAAGGAACTCTATAACTTGCTTGCAAATTGACTCGAGCCTTTTCATTCTTACCCTTGGAGGCCAAATCAAAAATATTTTTTAATTCCAAGGATTGCTAAAATACAACGTTGGGTCGTTTCACTTAATCGGAACCAGATTAATGGAACTAAGCTAGCCTATATGTCATGATATGCAAACAAAATTAGCAAGGAAGAGGGGGTTTTCA
>JANZXP010055776.1:0-11349 GCA_027576715.1 Erythroxylum flavicans | reverse complement strand
AGAAATTTGTTGCAAATCTTGTCACAACAAGATGACACAAATTTCTACAATTGGTAAATTCTTTTCTTATTAAATTCAATACCCATGCACGATTATAGATGAACTTGGTCACCTTTTTAGCTTTCTGAATAATCTCATAAATAATAGAAAAATACCTAGGATCTCCTATATTCTCCAGTATTAGGTCAACGCAATGTGCAATACAAAGAGTCCAAAAAAATAATTATACTTATTTTGTAACCTTTTTCCTGCTGTTTTATAAGCGGAATCATTGTCGGTAATAAATTGAACAATATTTTCTAGCCCTACTTTATTCACAACTTCATTAGATATTTCAAACAAAGCCTCAATATTTCTATTAAGACCAGATGCATCAATAGATTTTAAAAACATTGAGCCATTTATAACATAAACCAAAAGATTAATAATAAGCTCCTGTCTCCTATTTGTCCAACCATCACACATGATTAAACATCCATAAGTAGCTTAATTCACGCTTCTTTCTACCAAATAACATTTAATTTTCGAAACAAAATAACTTAAAAGTTTACCTCTTAAGTTATCAATTGAAGGGCCTTTATATCTCGGATCATAAGAGGCTATTGCATCCACCATAGATTGATAATAATAAGACTGAGAAGCATTGAATGATGAACTTGTATCATACCACTATCTAGCTATTGTCATGTCGACATTGTGAGTTATATCTTTTGATTGCATTGCACTATAAATTGAAGGTTGGGCTCCAAAAGTTCTTCATGGTGTAAAAAAACTAGTCACCTGACTTCTTCTCTTCCTTACATTAAGTTCAAGTGCTTCTTTTTGGGCTTAGGATGGAACATTATCACAACCACTACCACCTTCAACATTTCCACAATCACCACGGAAACCAACAAACGAACTTCTGCTACCAATTTTAAAATTCAAGTTTTCTCTTCTAACTTTCTCATATTGATATTCTTTAAGAAATGTTTTCATTTATCACCTCACATCATGACTTACTTTTTCTACAAAATTTCACATCTCCTTTAACACCAGCTAAATGTTTCTTTAGTCGGGTGATTCCTCTACCTTTCAATATCAGAAGAGATCAAAGAATAGAATTGCTATTGTTTTTTTTTAATTTTTAATGATATTCACGACATGAAATTAGTGATCCTTCTTCATAGGTAAGAGTATAAGTAGCCTCTAAAAGCCTAAGTAACATTCTCAATGTGTCGGATTGGGTGGGGTTTCAATCAAAATCTTATAAAATAAATCCAAAAAAGTCTCATTTCTAAATCAAGATTATATTTTAGATTTTTAGATTTTCTTTTTCACTTTGAATCAAATTTGAATTTAACTTATTTGAACTTCATTTGAAGCTTAATTTACTTAAACTTTACTCGTACCAATCCATATTGAAATGCCAACACTCTATTAATACTAAGAGGGCGATTGGTCCACATGGGGAATGGTAATAAGAATAAAGATGAATATAATGAAGAATAAGAATGGATATAATTATTATAATTGCGATGGTTGATTAAGAGGAAGAAATGATTATCATTACTATTGATAGTGATTAATTTGTTAAAAATATTGAGAAATAAAAATTTGTTAAAATTTTGATTTACATCATATTTTAATTAATTATATTTAATCGTTAAAAAAGAGAAAAATATAATTAATTAATTACATTATAATTAATTATTGTAATTAAGTATATTTTGATTAATTATATTGAATTTATTAATTAATTATATTTTAATTGTCATGTCGGCGACCTCCAAACCTGGAATGAAACTTGTTTCTCTAATATATTAGGGTTATGAACGATTCCCCGAAAGTCAGAATCTCCTATAATCATAATATAAAACCAACCATCTACATTCATTCCATACCCATTAATTTTTTTTGACGGTTTTCCATACCCATCGATTGATTCTTAAACTCATGGTAATGATTGAAAAATTCAATCGATTTGCCAGTCTAATCGTAAAAATTTTAAACCGTCTAAATTTTCAGCTCATTTTTTAACTTTTTAGTTTTGTTGTTAAAAATTGATTAATTTATTAACTAATCAATCAATTTTTATTAAATAATAAGTTATAATAAAATAAATAAATAAATAAATTTTTATTTACCAAAATTTTAATTAAACTTTAAATTTTCGATGAGTAAAAAAAACCTCTTTCAATCATATTTTAAAATTTTTAATTTTATTCAATCTTTTAACCTATTTTATAACAATTTAAAATCGATTCAACCTTTTAAACTTTAAATTTCTTGTATTTATCAGTTTAAATTTCAATTTTTAAATATCGATCCTACGCTTAAATTTACAAATGTCAATTGAATCAGACCGTAAATCATGGATACGTCAAATAACTTGCCCGAAATAGGAGACAGTTTATCTAACCGACAGGTAACTTTTCTTACATAAATTAAGTCCAATGCTGTCATTGGATAAAAAAACACAGAGGGGACACAAAACAACCTTAAATGTTGAAAAGGATTATTGTTGTTCACACAAAATAACCTTAAGCTTATTCGTAAGGACAGAAGAAGAAACAGTGCAACTGAGGTACTTAACGCTTGGTGGCCTCCAAGGAATTTCCAACGTCGATCACAAATCGGTATCTGACATCATTTTTGGCCAGACGCTCCATTGCTGTGTTCACATACTCCATTTTAATAACCTCAACGTCTGCTGTTACATTGTGCTTTGCAGCAAAATCAATCATCTCTTGTGTCTCCTTCATTCCTCCAATGGCACTCCCACTAACTAACCTCCTTCCTGATATTTAATTACTCAAATGGTACGTATCAGACCATACAAAACAAGATTTGACATAAGTTCAATGTGAGTCCTAGTAATTTACCGAAGATCAAAGGGAAGACAAGTAGCTCAAGAGGCTTTTCAGGTGCTCCAACTAGGACAAGCTTCCCGTTGGTCTTCAACAAGCCGAGCAATGGCACAATTGGATGAACCGCAGAGACTGTATCGATGATGCCATCTAAAGTTCCTGAAGCAAACTGCACAACATATACATATAAATAAGTCCAAACTGGTTACAACTGTATCTTTATATGGAAATATATATGGAATGGGTTTGAGTCGATTTAAATAAAGTCTAATCCAACCTTTTTAAAGAATTTTAAATTTGTACTTTATGTATACTAATAAGTTTTATTTTCAAGTTCAAATCTAATTTATTGTCATAATGTTAAATTTGATATAATTACATAATTAATTTTTAGTATTTATTAAATATAAATAGTGATCATTATCAAATAAGAAAATTTTTATTTTTAATTATTTATGATAATAATAATTATTAATAACAACACAAAATTGATCACAAAACTTTTTTTTATATAAATTTAAGTCTGATATGTCAGGTTATGCTTCAAAGACTTTTTTAATAATTATAGAAAATATAAATGCATATAGTTTTTAAAATAATCTTAGAATAATATTTATAAAATATTAACCATGATTCATAATAATAATAAATAATTATAAAATTATAATTTTAATAAGATATGTATGAAAGAAATAACCTATGGTCAGAATCCAATTGTTTACCTGCATCTGGTCTTGGTCACGACTGACCAAAAAAGAGTCAGCACCAAGATGTTTCAATGCCTCCTCCTTCTTGCCAGGAGAAGTACTTATCACAGTCACCTTACAACCAAAAGCCTTGGCAAATTTCACGGCCACATGACCTAGTCCACCAAGGCCAACTATGCCTACATGCTTGCCTGGTTCAGCTAATCCATAATATTTCAACGGACTATAAACTGTAATTCCGGCGCAGAGCAGCGGAGCACCGGCGTCGAGCGGCATGTTATCCGGGAAACGGATGATGTAGCGCTCATTAGCAACCAAGTGGTCGGAGTAGCCTCCATAAGTGGTGGTTCCGTCGTTGTAGGTGGAAGCGTACGTGAGTATCATGTCTGGGCAGTAATTCTCAAGGTCATTGGTACAGTTCTCGCACGAATGACATGCACCAATCAAGCATCCAACACCCACTTTGTCTCCAACCTTAACTTTTGTCACCTTCCTCCCAACTTCTGTTACTTCTCCGACAATCTCATGCCTGAAGAAGTAATCATTTATCATATCAATTTGATTAATAATTGGAGTGAATTGTCACATGATTAACTCGTACTTAGTAACCAAAATGAGAAGAAAAAACATTAGACAATTGATCAGAAAAGGACTATGAAAAATGGCTTTAGCCTTAATTAGTGGTAGGGTATCTGACAGGATAAAGTGATTAAGAGTAGGAAAGTCTAATTACAGTTTTTTTTTTTTTCAATTGGATGTAGGTATAGCAAAATTAGATTTACTCTTGGTCAACCTATAATTGGATTTGACTTCTGAGATTCAAGTTAGATTAAAGTTAATTTTGACAATTTTTTAAATTTGATCAATCACAATAAATTAGTCATTTAAAATTAACAAACAAATTACATATAATTAGATTTATATTTGAATTTGAGTTAAAATTTTTTTTAGAACTTGAACTTGAGCTCTTCAAATTTGAATCCGACATGAATAATTGTCAAGTAATTTTTAATACTGGTTCAATAATTTAGCTCAAGGGTGTACTAAGTGCCTTTGAGCTCACATGCTGGCCACCATAGTTTGCTTTAATTAAGAGAACTATTGATGATACTTTAGTGGTTACTTTTGTACACAAAAGATGATATTTTAATGGTGGGAGTACAGAAAAAGTTGAGTGATTGGCAGTAAACAATTAGGGGTAAGTTCTCAGTATTTCCAAAATCATATTCAACACAATAGAATGAATCTAAAAGAACAGTATATCAGAGGTTGATTATTTCTTGGTGACATGTTAGCTCTCTAAATAAACAACAAGAATCCAGACCAAGTACAAGTTCCTCCAAGGGGAACAAGAGGTGCCATTTTCATGGTTTCAAAAGCTGAAGCGAGTACCAATGAAAAGAAAACTAAGAAACAGAAAGTTATGGTCATACCCAGGAACAAGAGGGTACTTTGACATGTTCCATTCGTCCTTGAGGCTGTGAAGGTCGGAATGGCATATCCCACAGTATAACACTTTGAGCCTCACATCTTCCTCGCCAGTAGCCCTGGAATTAACACACAAAAACAGTCAGCTAATGCTGTTCAAATCATTTATGATCCACAAGTCAAATGAAGATGATCACCTTCTGGAGAAGTTTAAAGGTGAAAGGTGGCCAGATTGATCTCTGGCTGCCCATCCAAAGGCCTTCACGGGGTGTTCTGCTTCTGGTGCAGTAGCCATTGCTACTTTCCGCTCAAACAAAGAGAAATGATAGTTTAAAAAGCTGCAAAGAGATGGGAAAGTTTAGCTACCGTAAGATGGATAATTATAGGCTTTTTGCCTTGGAATCCAGAGGAAATTAGTGGAGGTGCAAGTGTTGAAATGTTTAATGCCCACATGTGTTTGAAAAACCCAGTAAATTTAAAAGTAAGTAATATGTCAACATCAATTGATATTATTAAACAAATTTTATAATCAAAATTTTCAGTAAATTAATTAAATTTTATAAACTAAATAATTTTTATTTAACAATTTTGAATTAAACTTCAATTTTTTATAAGTAAAATAATCTCTATATTTAATTTTGTTTTAAATTCTTCATTTTTTAAATCTTTATTATATATCAATATTGATTGGATATTTAATCTTAAATTTTTTATTTTATTAATTTAATTTTTCATCCAGCTTTTAAAATATTATCAATGATCAACTTAATAGTTTGAATATACTAAATTAAATATTTCTCCACTTCCAGTCCAACCCAACATGGCTGAAATCACTGGTGAGTACGTGAATTGTAGGAAGGTTCGTTAAAATGGTGAATATTTTATGTATTGAACCATCGAAACTCCACCAGAAGATGACGTGCTACAGGGAAGCAAGCAGCCTTCTTTTCCTTTTTCTTTCATGTTTGTTTAGGTATATAAGATGATGATGTTAAACAAGTTCATGCATGTCGTAGTTAGTTTAAGTTGACACATTTCTTGGATTTTTACTTATAAATAGTAAATTAGTTAGATTAAGTTTAGAATTAAAAAATTACTTTTATTCTCTGTATTGGTAAACTCTGAACTTATAAAATTGGTCTGGAGACCATATTTCATCCAATATTAAACTAAATAATTTGTATTAGGGTGCTAATCTTGTATTAATTATTATTATCAAAATTAATTGAAATTTATAAATCCCACCACCAAAGTTTAGAGCATATCATAAAATAAGGTTTCATATTTCTTTCCACTGTCGGTCGATGCTCATTGAGAAAGGAAGGGATTTATAAAAAATTTCACACACCATTCACTTTTTTAAAGGAATATTAAAATCCTCCATTAGACAAAAAAATTAATAAAAATCACAATGTTGTTCCTTGATAATATATATTTAAGAAATAATGATTATTTAAAAGTAATTGACAGTGACTTTGGTCAATGCTGAAAAGAGGTGGCCAATTCATGACTATGTTCATAGCACATTAAGGTTTAAATGTTCAATGATTGATTTCTATAAGCTTAGTAAGATAATGATACAAGTAAACTTTTATTATTATATGGTGAAATTGAACAACTTCATTTGATAAGACTGTATATATTATCGTACGTAAATTGGAAAATTTTGCATACCGGAATATGTTGACTTAAACTTTTTAGCTTGTCAATTTGTGGTTGATAGAGATGACAAATTATGAAAGACAAAAATCTCAAAACTATATACAAAAATCAAAATTTTTAATAAATATATTTTTACTAAAGCAAAAAATCAGAAAACAAAAGCCAAGCCAAATAAATCTTTACATTACATATCACACGACCGACAAACGGATCAATGAATCGTGAATTCAGTGTTGAAGATTAGATGCATTTAGGAATCAGAGACAATTTATTAATGGATATAGTCACACTTAGTTTTATAATATTAATGTGAATTTTTAATGACAAATCTGTCGTGCACAGTATCTTTTCAGTTCATGACGTATGGCGGCTTAACAGAGCTTCGTAATCCTTTGTTTTCTCTTTATTTTGTTAATAAATCTTATAGTAGTTAATATAATTTTTTTCAAAATAATTTTAAAAGTTGAGATAAAAAATCAAATTATTTAAATTTTTTCTTTTTGGTGTATAATATTTTACAATTATTTAAATAAATATAAAAATTTTTAAAAATCAGATAATTCAATAGAAAATGTGATTTCTATTAATAAATTATTAATGTAATAAATATAGTACATAAAAACTGATATTTAAAATTTATATAATTTTTAATTTTTGTTAACTTGTTTTTTATATTTTGTAACAAATACGTGGTGGTTATCTATTCAACAAATAATTATTTATTTGATATTATAAAATTACGCAAAAAAGAAGATGAACATTATTCTGTCAATCACATATATAAAATATTACGAAAATAAAATTTTGAATTGAATAATTTAAACACTTAATTAAAATTTTTAAAAAGTTGATTGTTGAAAACAAAATATAAAAAAAATAGTTTGTTATACCGAAAAGTTGAACCCTTGCAATATTGTGTTTATCTCCATCTGAATTTTTTTTATGGATGTCACATACCACCTTTTTTTTCTTATTTTCTTCGGCTGATGTAAGCATTTATGATTATTCCTTTTTAATGAAAAAATTAAAGTGACTATACATTCCCATGCTACTAACTTGATGATTTCTTCCACAATTTCATGTAATTATTTATGAATAATGCAAGTGAACATAGTATTGAAGGATGTGATGGAATAGTTAAATGAGTGCAAGTTGAAACAATTAAGATGATAACATTAATTTAATAGATGGACATAAAACTTTATCCTTTGGACCGGTCAGAGGAATTAAATGAGAAATTACTGTAAAGGATGTTAACTATAGGTGGCGAAAACCAAGTTTGGAGGTAACACGAGATGGACCTTAAATATCACCATGAACTAACACAAAAGAGCTTTCATCTCTATGATTAGCTCTGATTGAAAAAGCAACACGATGATATTTCCCAAGTCGACAAGATTCACATTCTAAATGAAGATTTGAGTCCCAAATCAAGAATCAATTTTTTTAATTTTTGGATGGATGGATGACTAAGGCGACTATAAATTTGGAGGGGTGAAGTAATAGTTGAGTAGGCAACAAACAACTGTCAAAATAGTTGAGACTTCCAAATTTATGCCCTCCTCTAATCATCTTCTTTGTCTTCAAATCCTAAATAAAAACAAAAGGAGGGGAAAAGTAGACAAATCAATTCATTGATTTAGTTAGTTTACTAAAAAATATTAAGTTGAACGTAAATTTTGAAATATATAATATTGTTGGTAGTCTCGTTCAAGGGGAAGGAAATCCAGTACTAACCTCACTTATACTGGTAGTGAAACCATTAGTATCAGTAATTTGGTATGAGTTTAGTACAGGGATAATTTAATCAAAAAATTTAGGGTTACCTGCAATATGATCAATAGATTATGAATATATGACAAAAGGTCTAACAGAGGCAATATACAAGTTGTGTGATTATCTAGGTGAGCAAATGATCCAATTAGTGTCGTTGCCTGCTTGACTACTTAATACTAGAGAAAAACTGCATATTCTTCTTCAGAAACCACATTGTTTCCACTTGTTGAAGTAGAACCTCCCGAAGCCTCCACAATATTAATAGACTGAGAGGGCTTTGAGCATAACTCTAGGTGTAAGTCCCAATAATAATCTCAAACATGCCCATTCTTGCATAATGGTCACATTTCCTTTGGCTTTCTCTGCCCTTTCTTCCACGACCACCACGACCACCATGATCACCACGATTACTTCAACCTCCTTTACCTCTTCCACTATTGTGAATAGCAGATTTGTCATCACTTTCTTGTATGGGTCCATTTAAGGATCGAGATATTTGTGAATATATCTCAGCGAGTGATGGTAGTTCAATGTGTAAGTTTTCATTCTTAATATTCAAACATCAAAGACATAAATTATACATAAATTATGAATCATACATAAATCATTCACGCCCATTCAAATCTTGGATATAATAATAATCACATAGATTAAGCGAATAAATCATTTACCTTAAGCAGAATTTGTCATGATGTAGAGAGAAAGCTTTCAATGATCACGAACTGGTTTCTCTCTCTTAACCCTCTTTCTGTACGATAACTTGATGGATAACCCAATATATAAATACCTATGTTTTTAATTTGTTTTGTCTATACTTAATTGGTGTAGAGAGAGGACTAGTTTATATACAATTTCCTGTTAATATTAAATCTTGTAAGTACACCAAGTACTAGATTAACGGTAAAGATTTAACATACTATTAAATTAAGAAAACCCTAAACCAAGTTTAATATGGGCTTACAAAAAATATGGGTCAAAACATTAGGTGTATATTTCTTACATTCTCCCACTTGGTCGGATGTTTCATCATTACATTTAATAATATAACATAAGCTAGTGAAAATTAAATCTTATAAACTGTTAACATCATAAGCACCTCAACATAACAAATCACATAATATGGGTTATGACGGTCATACACATTATAGTCGTATACTACACCAAGATCTATCCTAGGCACATGTTCTTTGAATGTCTTTGATTGTAAACCCTTAGTTAGAGGATTTGCAACCATGAGATTCGTCCTAATATGTTCTATATGCACTTTTTGTTTCTAAATTTTCTTTTTAACAACAAAATACTTTAATTCCATATGTTTTGCGCCTCTGGATTATTATTTTTTTAAACGTGACTCATAAGGCAACATTGAAGGTATAAAGCCAGACTTGTTGCTAAAGGTTACACTCAAAAGGATTACATTAACTATAAGGAGACCTTCTCTCCAGTTTCAAAGAAGGACTCCTTAAGAATTGTTATGACTCTAGTGGCTCGTTATGATTTAGAGCTTCACCAAATGGATGCAAAGACCGTCTTTCTAAATGGTGACTTAGAAAAAGAAGTGTACATGGATCAACCAGAAGGTTTTAAAACCATAGGAAATGACAAGTTAGTGTGTAAACAAAAGAAGTCAATATATGGACTGAAACAGGAGACAATGGTATCTTAAGTTTAATGATACCATTACGTCTTATTTTTGTAGAGAACACTGTTGATCGATGTATCCATATGATGATCAGTGGGAGCAAGTTTGTTATATTAGTCTTATATGTTGATGATATCCTTCTTGTTGCGAATGATATTGTTATGTTACATGATGTAAAAACCTTCCTCTCTAATAATTTCGAAATGAAAGATATGGGTATATGATCGAAATAGAACTATTCCGTGATAGATCATAAGGATTGTTAGGATTATCTTAGAAAGGATATTTCAAGAAAATATTAGAGAGATTTTGAATAGAAAAGTGCTCTGTAGGGATAGTTCCAATTCAGAAAAGGGACAAGTTTAGTCAAATGTAATGTCCAAAGAACGATTTGGAATGTAAGGAAATGGAGTTTATTCCTTATACATCAATAGTTGGGAGCTTAATGTATTCTCAGACATGCACTCGACTGGATATCAATTTTGCTGTTGGAATGCTAGGCCAATATCAAAGCAATCCTGTAATGGACCACTGGAAAGCTGCAAAGAAAGTTCTTAGATATTTATAAGGCACTAAGGACTATATGCTCACATATAAAAAATCAATCCATCTTGAAGTGATAGGTTATTCGGATTCAGACTATACCGGTTGTGTAGACTCACATAAACCTACATTTAGTTATATGTTTCTATTAGCTGAAGGAGCAGTTTCATGAAAAAGTGGAAAACAGTCTGTCATTGCTACTTCCACTATGGAGGTTGAATTTATGGCATACTTTGAGTCCATAGTTCATGGATTATGGTTGCGAAACTTTATCTTAGGTCTTAGCATTGTCGACAATATTTCTAAACCATTAATAATTTACTGTGATAATTTCGTAGTTGTTTTCTTCTCTAAGAATGATAAGTATTCAAAGGGTACGAAACACATAGATTTGAAGTACTTGTCTATGAAAGAAGAAGTGAAAAAATATAAAGTGTAAATTGAGCATATTGGTACCGATCTAATGACAGTGGATCCATTAACTAAAGGTTTACTGCCCAAAATATTTATTGTCCATGTTGAATAGATGAGCATTATAGATAAGTCCTTATTAGCATAGCGTTCTAATATGTATACATACATATAATTGTCTTGCTGGAATTGTTATGACACTTGTGAATTCAATTATAGTCATATTTTGGTTCACTGACTTATTATCCATTTTATGTTATATACAATAATTGTTTATGTAAGATAACAATTACAGAATTACCCACTTAAAATTTTATGAGTTGAGTTGATT
>JANZXP010055677.1:0-11352 GCA_027576715.1 Erythroxylum flavicans | reverse complement strand
TGGACTAGCTACCCATCAAGTCTTAACACCAAGATTAGATCTTGTGTGTTAATCACCATGTAGAGTGAAATGGGAGACCTAGAAGAAAAAATCAACATAAGGACAAAACGGTAATTTTACCCTTTATTGTGTGGATGACTATAATATAGTTTAGAATAGAGTTTGCGATTGGACATCGAATTAATAATTTTTGAAACATAGTTTCTCATAATTTTAAGTAATTCAAGAGCTCAGCCAATTGTCTTTAGTGGAATGACATTTGGTTAGTAAGTCAGAATTGATTCTAATGAGATTAAATTAATTTTGGGATTAAATTAATTTTGGGCTTATTGAAGCTTGAATTATTTAAGTCCAATTAGATTCTCCACTTTGCTTCTAGGAAGGTTATCAAGGAAAGTAAGAAAAATAAATGGAGGTTAGCGAAAAAAATAAGACAGTTTGGAGAGAATGGACGAATTACATTCGGGCTAATAGGACAAGAACAATTTAATTAAGAGATAATTAAATTGGGACTTAAGCCTATAATTAAATGTTGGGCTTGCAATAATTAATTGTTAATTATAAGCCCAAATGATATTGGGCTAGATTTTGATTTGATTAATTAAATTGAAACAAAATAAAAAATGAGTAAAACTGAATTCTACAAAGTTGTAGGATTCTGTCATTCTTCTCATGAATCAATGGTTTTAATGGGTGGTTTTATAAACACCTTACATGAACATGTTTTGATGATTGATAAAGTCTAAGTGATACAACCAGTCTTCACAATAGAATTCCACACCTTACACATCAACCTAACAAGCTACACATGCCAAGTGGTCCAATTACAATGCAACAAGCTTCAAGGCTTCAACAAGCAATGCAAGCTTTTAGTCAAGCCCAAATCACAAGTCAAGTACATAAGGAGGCTGAAACGTCTATGGAGGAACACCGAGGCACGCCCAAGCTTGTGACTTTATTAGAGGAGGCATTGGAAGAGGCTAGCACTTAGCCATTTTTGGGAAACAAGCTCAAGTCTTGTTTGGAGCGCTTTTTTTTATAGTTTGTGCTTGTTATTTATTATCTCTTATTTTAGGCTCAAGGAATTATTTATGGGCTGTTCTTTTAGTTAGTAGCATTTTAGTTAGTAGCATGTGCTTTCATTAAAAGTCACATGACTTAGTTTTTTCTTAATAAGGCCCAGTTTGGGTATTTTGAGACTTATTTAATTTTTATTAGAGTGTTTTAATGTGTTTAGCCCATTTCTAAAAGGACTTGAATTAGATAGTGTTCAATGGGCTAAATACTCCTAGATTTGTTAGGATCAGCCTAGTTTTCATTAAATAGGCTTGCAAACCCATTCCTATTAGGGTTAGGACTTGGCCAAGAGTAGTTATGCCTTATTATATCCTTGTAACCCTAGATTGGATGATTAATAAAATTTTAGAATTGAATTCTTCAAGTGAGGCGTGAATGTCTTCATGGTTATTTCAAGAAATTGATTTGCATCAATAAGTAAGTACTTGCAACATAAATTGATTTCTAATTTCTTTGGGATTGGGTCTCAAACTTATGCTATGAGGTTTGATCTATCATGTCTAATTGAATAAAAAGATTGATGTTCTAATTCAATATGATTAGGGGGTTTCAAGAACCTTGTTTTCTTGGGGGTTCCGTATCATCTTTGTATTAGAGCTTTGGCTTAATTCTATTGAACTCATACATATCTTTATTGTGTTTTTCTTATTTGTTTCTTAAAAAAAAGTGAACAATAGCAGAAAAATGTGAACAGTAGCAGAAAAATGTGAATAGTAGCAGAAAAAAGTGAACAGTAGCAAAACACATGAATAGTAGTGAAAAAAGAAATTTCGAGATTGATCAAGAAACACCCATGATTGTGATTCTTTGAATCTTTGTTTGATCCTTGCTCAAGATTCACCAAGATTGCCATTTTTAACTTCAAGATTGATTTTTTTTAACAAGAACGAGTCTTTCCATTCAAGAACATATCAGGATTTGCTTTCTTGAATCTTTTATGCTATTCTTGGGAATTCAGATTAGGCAATTAACTCTTTTTGCATGAAACTTAGGTTAAAACTTCAAATTAGCCTATTTTTATGCAAAAGCCATTGAAAGCACATTGAGTTGAGTACTTTAAACCTTGGGCAGATTTGAAATTTGATCTTTGAGCTTTCGGGTTTTTGTTGAGTTTTACAATATATTGAGTGTCTTTCTTTGATTCTTAGTTTACCTTCTTGTTTGTGCCTTTCTTTGCTTCCATTGCATTAAATTGTACAATCTTGCATTCATATTGTTCAATTATAAACAAAAATAATTACATACACATCTTTTCTATTCGTGTATTAGCATACTATTTCATTTATGTCCATGCATTACTTTGCTTTTAGAATTGTTCTTCTTTCGTTTCTTGTTAGGATTTACCTGTTCTTTCTAATTAATTTGTGTTGCTTGCTGTTTGCTTAGATTTGTTGAAATGGTTTCTAAAAAGTGACTTTAAAGACATCACTTGAGAGGTAAAAGGCAAGAGGGTGAGCTTATATAGTGAAAAGTCATTAATATTGTGTGAAAACATGAGTGTACAATCTGATTGAGTGAAACACGTAAGTAAGTGATTGTGAGGTCCTTTCTAACATTTTTCTTGTAGGTTTACACCATGTCTAAGACAAGTGATAAGGATGGTAATGGTGATGGGAAGTCTAGTGAAGGAAAAAGAAGTGATAATGAACAACAAAATAAGACTTTCTTTACTTTAGAAGCTATGTAAATGAGTTTTTAAGGATAGAGAACATGTTTAGAGATGTCAGTGAGTTTGAAAGACAAGATAGATTGATTAGTGCATTGCAAGAGTTTTTAGTTAATAATGCGTCAAGAGAAAAAGCTTCAACTACAGCTCGAAATCCCCAAAACTATGAAGCAGAAGTTGTCGGTTATGAAGAAGATGATGAAAGGGGGTGGTATGAAGTTTGAAACTATGGAAGAGGAGGCAGAGGAGATAAAGGCCGAAATAGAGGACGCCATAGGATGAGAGTTGAAAGGGATAGAGATGAGGAAGAAGTTGAGAGAGTTGATAGAAACATAGGAAGCATCAAAATGAAGATTCCATCTTTCCGAGGGAGGAATGACACAGAAGCCTACTTGGAGTAGAAAAGGAAAGTACAGATGATATTTGCGTGCCACAACTACTCAGAAGAAAAGAAGGTCAAGTTGGCAGTAGTTGAATTCTCTGAATATGCAGCTATTTAGTGGGATCAACTACTTTTGAATAGGAGAAGGGCTGGAGATAGACCTATTGAAACATGGGAGGAGATGAAGTCCATCATGAAGAAGCGTTTTGTGCCTAGTTACTACTATAGGGAGTTGCACCAAAAACTCCAGATTTTGAGACAAGGTACTAAAAGTGTTGAGGACTACCACAACGAGATGGAAATGGCTATGATAAGGGCGGATATTGAAGAAGAAAGGGAAGCCACCATGGCTTGGTTTCTTGCTGGTTTGAATAAGGAGATAGCCAACATTGTAGAGTTGCATCACTATGTGGATCTTGATGAAATGGTCAACATGGCCATGAAAATTGAAAAGCAATTGAAGAGTAAAAGCTCCAACAAGGCTTACAATTTTGGTTCTTCAAGTTCTTAGAGTTCCAAGTGGCCTAAGAAGGAAGAAAAGGGCGAGGACAAGTCCAATGACTACAGGGACAAGTCCAAAGATAAGGGGACAACCTCTAAAGGTATGAATTCTCACCCAAATAATGTTAATGCATCTACTAAGCACAGGGATATTAAATGCTTTAAGTGTTTAGGATCTAGTCTTATTGCTTCACAATGCCCAAATAGAAAAGTTATGCTTTTGAGAGATGATGGGTGAATTGAGTCCCAGGAGAGTGATGGAGAAGAAATGCTTAAGCTTGAGGATTGCAGTGATGTGGAGGTAGAGGAACCTATCCAAGTCAAAGCCTTTGTGGTTAGGCATGCTCTCGCTGTGTAGGAGAAGGTAGAAGTAGATGAATAGAGGAAAAACATCTTCCATACACGTCGCTTAATCAATAGTACGATGTGTAGTATGATAATTGATGGAGAGAGCTATACAAATGTAGCTAGTACAATTTTAATGGAGAAGTTGGGGTTGCCTATTATTAAACATCCTAGCCCATACAAGCTACAATGGCTCAATGAGTGTGGAGAAGTAACGGTATAGAAGCAAGTGAAGGTTGCATTCTCCATTGGGAGGTATTCTGATGAGGTTTTGTGTGATGTAGTACCAATACAGACAGTTCACATATTGTTGGGGAGGCCTTGGCAATATGATAGGCATGTGATCCATGATGGCTACAAAAATAGGTACTCATTTAAGATGGGAGATCAAACCTATATTCTAGCGCCTCTAAAAACAAAGGAGCTTCATGAGGATCAAATGAGGCTTGCAAAAATCCATGGGAGAACAAAAACAAAGGGAGGCCGAGAGTTTGAAAAAAAGAAAAGGAAAAGAAGCCATTCAAAAAAAATAAAAATAAAGATCCAATTGAGAGAGATTGCACTAGTGAGAAAAAAAGAGGGATGTGCAATAGAAAAAGGAGAGTTGAGTGAGACGAAGAGTGAAAGAAAAAAGAGTACCTTCTTTGCAAAATCAAGAGATTTGAGACAAATGTTCTACACACCTAAGCCTTTAATTTTGTTTAACTATAGAGAAATTCTTTATAATGAGGTTGACCTTGACTCTTCCGTACCTAGTGTTATTAAATATGTTTTGCAGGAATACTTGGATGTCTTTCCAGATGAGATACCTAAGGGACTTCCACCTTTGAGAGGTATTAAACACTAGATAGATTTTGTGTTAGGAGCTCAAATTCCAAACTGCCCAGCTTATAGGAGTAATCCTAAGGAGAAAAAGGAGCTTCAAAAGCAAGTGAAGGAACTTTTAGAGAGGGGGCACATTAGAGAAAGCTTAAGCCCACGTGTAGTTCCAATGTTATTAGTGCCAAAGAAAGATAGGACTTGTCGCATATGTGTGGATTGCAGGGCAGTGAATAAGATAACGGTAAAGTATCACCACCCAATTCCTAGATTAGATGATATGCTTGATGAATTACATGGTGCTTGTTTCTTTACAAAGACTGACCTTATAAGTGGCTATTATCAAATTAGGATGAAAGTAGGAGATGAATGGAAAACAACCTTTAAAACTAAATATGGTTTATAACTTTATATGAATGGTTGGTCATGCCTTTTAGTTTGACAAATGCACCTAGCACTTTTATGAGATTGATGAACCATGTTTTGCATGAATTTATTGGCAAGTTTGTGGTTGTATATTTTGATGATATTCATATTTACAGCAAAAGCATTGACGAGCATGTTTTACATCTTAAATGCACTTAGGTGTGAAAAGCTTTATGCTAAACTTAAAAAGTGTTCTTTTTATATGGATAAAGTTGTATTTCTTGTCTTTGTTATTTCTTCCCATGGTGTTCATGTTAATGAGGAGAAGGTTAAGGCTATCGAAGATTGGCCTACTACTAAGTCTGTTTGTGATGTGCATAGTTCTCATGGTTTGGCTAGCTTTTATAGGTGATCTGTGAAAGATTTTAGCACCATTGCTACTCCATTAACTGAAATCATTGAAAAGATGTTAGTTTTAAATGGAGTGAGGCACAAGAACTTGTGTTTAATGCTTTGAAAGATAAGTTGCATTCTGCACCTATTTTAAGTTTGCCTAACTTTAATGAAACTTTTGAGATTGAATGTGATGTCTTCGAGTTAGGTATTGGTGCTATTTTGATGTAGGGTAGGTGTCTTATTGCATACTTCAATGAGGAGCTTCATGGGGCACAACTGAATTATTCCACTTATGACAAGGAACAATATGCCTTAGTGAGAGCATTGAAAACTTGGCAACACTATCTATGGCCAAAGGAGTTTGTGGTTCATTCTGACCATGAATCAGTCAAGCATTTCAAGGGCCAAGGTAAGTTGAACAAGAGACATGCAAAATGTTCCATATGTGATCAAGTACAAGCAAGGTAAGGAAAATGTAGTGGCTGATGATCAAGAAGGTACACTCTAATCAATACTTTGAGTTATAAAATGCTTGGAGTTGAGTTTATTAGAGCCTTGTATGCTCATTCTGATTTTGGGAACGTTTTTGGTGAGTGTGAGCATGCTGCATTTCAAAGTTTTATAGGCGTTATGGGTACTTGTTTAGGGAGAATAAGCTTTGTATGCCTATTTGCTCTATATGTGAAATACTTGTGTGTGAATCACATTGTGGAGGATTGATGGGTCACTTTGGTGTGCAAAAGACATATGACATACTTTGTGAATATTTTTATTGGCATAACATGAGAAAAGATGTTGAAAAAAATCTGTTTTAGGTGTGTTACGTGTAGACAAGTGAAATCAAAGACTCATCCATATCGTTTGTATACTCTTTTGCATGTGCCTAAGCATCCTTGGACTGACATATATATGAGCTTTGTATTGGAGCTGCCTAGGGCAAAAAGGTAGGGATGACATATTTGTGGTTGTTGATAGGTTTAGTAAAATGGCACACTTTATTGCATGTCATAAAACTAATGATGCCACTTATATCGCTGATTTGTTCTTTAGGGATGTTGTGTGTTTGCATAGTGTTCCTAAGACCATTGTTTCAGACCATGATGTAAAGTTCTAGAGTCACTTTCGGCATGTTCTTTAGAGAAAGTTAGGAACTAAGCTTTTGTTATCTACTACTTGTCATCCTCAAATAGATGGCCAAACAGAATTGGTCAATAGAACTTGGGAACAATGTTTCCCATTAGTTAAATTTGTATATAATAGGAACATTCATTCTATTACTGGTTATTCACCCTTTGCCATTACGTGAGTTATCTAGCAGGGATGGACAACACAAGGCCGAATTGGTGAAGAGCATTCATAAGAAAGTAAGGCAGTAAATAGAGAAGTGGAATGAAGCAAATGTGCATAGGGCTAATCAAGGGCGCAAGTTGTTGAGGTTCCGCCTAGAGATTGGATTTGGGTGCATTTCAGGAAGGAGAGGTCTCCTAAGCAAAGGAAATCCAAGTTCGATCCTAGAGGCGATGGGCCATTCCAAGTGCCTGAGAGAATTAATGATAATGCCCATAGGATTGATTGGCCAGGTGAGTATCAAGTGTCTGCTACTTTTAATGTTGCTGATCTCTCTCCCTTTAATAATGTATGGTTTAATTCGAGGACGAATCCTTTTGAGGAGGGAGAGATGATACAATCATCCTTCACAATGGAGTTCCACACCTTACACATCAACCTGACAAGCTACACATGCCAAGTTGTTCAAGCCCAAATCACAAGTCAAGTACATGAGGAAGCGTTGGAAGAGGCTAGTACTTAGCCATTTTTGGGAAACAAGCTCAAGTCTTGATTGAGGCGCATTTTTTTATAATTTGAGCTTTTTATTTATTATCTCTTATTTCAGGCCCAAGGACCTGTTTATGGGTTGTTCTTTTAGTTAGTAGCATATGCTTTCATTAAAAGTCACATAACTTAGTTTTTGTTTAATAAGGCCCATACACCCCTCTTTGTGTGATTGGGTATTTTGAGACTTATTTAATTTTTATTAGAGTGGTTTAGTGTGTTTAGCCCATCCCTAAAAGTACTTGGATCATAATGTGTTCAATGGGCTAGATACTCCTAGATTTGTTAGGAATAGCCTAGTTTTCATTAAATGGGCTTGCAAACCCATTCCTATTAGGGTTAGGACTTGGTTAAGAGTATTTATACCTTATTATATCCTTGTAACCCTAGATTAGATGATTAATAAAATTTCATAATTGAATTCTTCAAGTAAGGTGTGAATGTCTTCATGGCTACTTCAAGAAATTGATTTGCATCAATAAGTAAGTACTTGCAACATAAATTGATTTCTGATTTCTTTGAGATTGGGTCTCAAACTTATGCTTTGGGGTTTGATCTAGCATGCTTAATTGAATAGAAAGATTGGGGTTTTGGTTCAATATGATTAGGGGGTTTCAAGAACCTTATTTTCTTGGGGGTTTTGTATCACTAAGTGTTGGACTTGGAAGGACAACTCATTTGTTTTTCTATGGAAATGAAAGTGGATAAAAAACATTCATCTATGCTTAATGATATAAGCATGAATGTGGATGTACAGCTCCTTTTAACATTCATGAAATAAATGAATGTAAGTAAATGGAGGGGTGCGTGTTTTGGAGCATTCCATTAACATTTTGTGGAGCCCTCTTTGCATTCTTTTGATTAAAGAATTAAGTGATTGAATAAATGGATGATAACATATACAGCTCATTTTGCATGCATGTCTTTTGGCATATGATGCTAAAATAAAAGTGCATGGTTTTTAAACTCTCTTCTCTCTCTCCCATTAATGTCCAAGTGTTGTATGGAAAACGCTGGAGGTCTTCTAGCATTTTTTGGCTAAAAAGAAACGTGAGTTGTATTACTAGTTTGAGCTCTCCCAACTAGCCGAAGAAAACTAATAAAAAACTCGTGATAGCTAACATCCAAGAGTTGGACTTGTAATGAGAAAATTCTTTTGGCTTGGATGCTAAATAATTGGAGTGTGTTTTTGGTCTCTCTAAGTTATCAATACCGTCGGCCATAGAAAAGGAAAACCCTCCATTTTGTTTTCTTCTCCTTTCCCATAAAAGGATCTTGATAACGAAGTTGTCCAAGAAGAACAAGTGGTAGATCAGATTGGTTGAGGACACAATAGCGAGGAGTTAAAGCTATAGCAAGGAGTCGGTAAAAATTCTAATCTTGTTCTTATTATATTTATTTTCCTCATACCGTATCATATATGGATTAAAAGCATGTTGATTTGGTGTTTACGCTTATGCTATATTGTGATTTCGGAAAGTTTTGGTAATCTATCGTTTAGCCAAACCAAGCATGTTTTTGTTTTCGATCCAATAGCTGGTATCAGAGACAGGTTTTAATTATGCATGATTCAGTTCCTATGCGTGGCATGTGTTGGCAATTATATTAAATTATGTATGATGCAATTTTTTGTGATAAAATTATATATTGTGTATGTTTTGGTTTGCTATTTTGGTTGTCCATAAAAAATTGATCTACCTGTAGGTTTTCATCAATTGGTTTGTAACAAAGAGGGTGGCCTATTATTGCCATGTTTCCTTTTGTCTTAATTTTTTTCTGTTTTCATTATTTTTGTACTGTACAAAATTCTGTAATTTTGAAGAAGGAGCAACTCATTTTTAGTGAACGAGCCAGGTCATGTGATCGAAGAGTTCAAAGTAGAAGATTTAAATCCAAAAAGATTTTTTGGGCATAAACTTGTAATTTTCTTTTAATTTTTTAGGATGTACAACCAAAAGTAGTTATTTAATTCTGAGATACATGGATGAATGGATGCAAATAATATGCGATATTATGTGATTGTATGCCATTTAGAAAAATTGCCAACCCTAGACTTTTCCATGCATTTATTATGTTTAAGATATATAATGAAACAATATAGGATGATTAATAAATTGCATCTAGACAAGATGGGATTATGATGCAACTCACCAAGGCAAGGGAGACTTGAGGATGTCAATGGGTCCAATTACAAGGTCACGCTCCACTAAGCTCAAGGCATAATTTCAAATTTATGCACAAGCTTTTGTTTCACAAGAACTTCAAGAAGTTTTGTTTATCAAGCTTGGGGAAGAGCTTAGGGAGATGCCTAAGTGTATGTGCATATTAGAGGTGTCAAACCAAAAGGGCTAACACTTAGCTAATTTCCACAAGCACAAGTCCAATCAATGAGTTTGGGCTTTTTTTTATCTTGTAAAGGGCGTGCAGACTACTTTTGGACTTTGTCATGGGCTGATTTGTGTTAGGTGTGCATGTGCTTCATTAAAAATGTCACACCCCACTCCCGCTGGACCCGAACCCGATATCGACTGTGATATCCGATTTACATGTGCAAAGATCACTGTTCACAAATGCATGAGCATGAGATGTGTTTTTCTAATTTCTCCAATTGATCTCACGTGTACCCGTTTCTATGGTTCAACCCGTTATATGGAAACGGGATGTTACAATAATTCATGCCTAACGTTCCCACATATCCCTTTAGATGCAAACTATGGTCTGATACCAATCACTGTAGCACCCCAATCCCATCTGACACGTACATGTATGCCCTTTAGACGTCCGTGTATGTGCCCGACAGAAATGGCGTGCTAACTTTATCACTTTCACATATCGCATGGCATCATATATTAAAACATAAATATCGCAATATCTAAAACCCAAAAATTCCTCATTTCATTTCATAAGCTATGATTTACAATGTAGCATTACATACAACTTTCATGTTTATACAATGACAATCTATCAGAGTTCACAACTCTGTCTACAAAGTATGCTACATACATGAGGAATTAACAAAAAGATTAACTAAATCCTTCAATCCCAGTTGACTGACCTTTGAGCCATGATCTCTATCCAAAAGATGTACTAGATCTCTTCTACGCGGTCTTAGAAGCTAATTCGTCTCTCTCGTACTTAAAAAGTCAACGTTGCAATTTTGATGAGTTTTGCGAACTCAGTTAAGTAACCATCCTTGACGGTTCACTATATCATACATATCACATCAACACATACAATCACATCATTCACAACATTTAATTTGTCATGTATAATCATAAAATACTTTGTACATATATGTTCAATTCAATTCCACATTTCAATTACCATCATTCAAATCATATAATTCATATGTATATGCAATATTCATGAGACTCACATTCGTTTATTACATTGTTGTGACCGAGTGCCTTTTTCACTGTCCCGTATACGTTATGGATACCGGACTCATTAATATTGTCCCTTATCCGTTGGGGATATAGGACTTATTATACATAGTGAGCCAGAGGCTCTTACCATAGTCTAAGCTTTAAGCTCTTTTTCACTGGCAGCTCCGATCACAACTGCCTTTATGTTTCATGCATTCATGAAATGAAATGCACCATGCGTTTTCAATCATTATACTCATTCTGTTACATTCACATTCTTTTTCATTCACATTTGTCATCGGACTTTGGTCCGACATTCAACATACTAGTTGAGAATCATTTAGTTAATCACATTCAC
This sequence comes from Erythroxylum flavicans, assembly GCA_027576715.1. Classification (NCBI taxonomy): domain Eukaryota; kingdom Viridiplantae; phylum Streptophyta; class Magnoliopsida; order Malpighiales; family Erythroxylaceae; genus Erythroxylum; species Erythroxylum flavicans. The sequence goes on along the minus strand of JANZXP010055677.1, from coordinate 244 downwards.
ATTCAAGTAGCACTTCCAATGTTTTATTCATGCATTAAACGTCTTGAACATTGGATGTCCGGAATTCAGTATATACACATCACAATAATTCAGTACATAATTTAACAAACAAAAATTCAAGGTGAGATCATCTTAGGTTACTCACAATTGCTCCCTTTAGCTTATTGCCTTAAAGTTCCGACAATGTCTAGAAGCGGTCGCTCAATAAGCTCTTCTATATGCAATCACATACATTTTCACATTA
>JANZXP010055646.1:0-11353 GCA_027576715.1 Erythroxylum flavicans | reverse complement strand
TATCTAATCAATATAGAAAAAATCAAGTTTAATCAAAATATTATGAACAAATCAAGGTCACACATCTAGGTTACTCATAAATCGCTCCAGAAAGATATTATCTTGAAGTTCCGGCAATGAACATATAATACATACACATATCAAATTTTGCACAATTATGGATTCATTTGTGCACATTCATATATACTGAATACGTACAATGCATATTCATGACAAATTCAGAGTTCCTTAACATTATTCTTGTCACAACACTCATTCATATATCAATACATAATTAGTCAATTTAGATTTGTCTTTAAAAAACATACTTTCAGGTCCACTTTGCATGATTGTTATCATCTGGAAATTGAAGTAATTTGATAACACTTTCTTCTAGAAATTTTTTCTTCCATGTCTCAAGTTTCCAATGACACTAAGATCATCTAATTTGATTCAGTATTCTATGAGTTATGCTCACAATACTACAGATTAAGTACATATAAAACTTTGGCTTGTACATGATCATACTGTCAAATTGTACAACTCATATCTCTCAACTCACATATCCAAAAATAACAAAATTTATACCCATTGAAAGCTAAGAGAATAATTTACAACTTTTGTTAAGACCTCTTTGTCTAATTTGGCCTTTATCAATAGCCTCAATCAAAAAACAATTTTAAGCCTGATTTTGAAATACTTAGAGGTAGAATTAAAAGTTGACTTCTTCAAGAAAGTTGTAACCAATTGTCTCTACTTTAATCTGAATGAAGAATCAACTTATTTAGAAATATAAAGATCAAAATATAGTTAAAATACTGAAGCATGATCAGTGAAATCATTTCAGTTAACAATATTCCAGCATACTCATATTTTCATCCTAAATTTATCACTCAATCTTTTATAAATGGATTCAGATGTTCACAAATTTTGGTGGAGATGAAGAAAAATGTGTTATGAGTCTATTGGTTCAAGTCTTATGTCATTTGGATATTAGGAGAAGAAGTTATAAGAAAAAGAACAAAATATGTTCAGAGAAAACACTACAGCTAACGTATTCCAGCAATTCTTCTTCACCAATATCACATGCATTTTAGTCCAATTCAAGTATCATTCTCATACCATTTAACATGCCTTAAAGCTCAGATTCTTACTTACCTATTAGGCTTCCAATCCAACACAAAACTTCAGATTGAACCAAGTCTCCATGCAAGCAAAATCAACATAAACTTATGGTGAAAGCAAGGTAATTTTCAGACAGCAATATAAAGATCATAATCAGCTAATTTTCTTGACAATTTGGTAAAGAATTTAAGTGTGATTTTCATGCACAACTTTAGCTAGGGTTAAGAAAAAAATGCAGAGAAGAGTTGGAGCAATTTTGGTGGAGAAAGGTGAGGGAAACAATAGAAACTTTGCTACTGGAATTTGCTCCATCATTATGCTAGGTGTCAACTTGTAAACTCACCATATGTCTTAAGGCATGCTAGCCATTTGTTCAACAATTATGCTGCCACTACTTCACTCATTATGCTGCCATTTGTCACCCTTTAATCAATCCACATATCACTCCAAGATTGGACCACATGTCACATAATAATTGGTCTATTTGTCACTCCATAATTAGTCCATTTGTCAATTAATTCCTAATCCAATTGTCACTCATTTAACTATGATAAATGTCACTTAATTTTGAGCTTAGTCATCTTAATTTTCCATGTCTCTATTAGTCTTGCCACTAGGCATTTTTCCTAGTCCAAAAATATCCCAAATTTTCAGAAAGTTTCGAAATGTCCGAAATGTTACCAAAAATGTGAAATTAATTTTAATACACACCAATTAAATTTTCAAGACAAATAATCCACAATTTAAATTTTTAATCACATTAGAAATCACTTATTCCCGGAAAATGTTAATAAATGCATGTATAATCATTTTAATGTGCAAAATCAATATTCTTTTGTATGTGTATGCCACATCATGTATAAGCATAGATTATGCTTCCTAATTTCTCTTTAACCTTTTATAAACACTATTTTAACCTTATCATAAGTCACAGGATGTTACATCCCAAATCTCTTCTATATCTTTTTGGAGTTATAATACAATTAGGGTCTATATATTGAATGTGATCATCATAATATTCTCTAAAATGGTTTTGCTATCACTTGTTCCCACCCCCATTTGCTTTTTCTTTAGAATGTATGATATCAATTATAAGATCTTGTTTCATAGTTTTTGCTTCTTATGTTATGAGTTGACTAGCATTTGGTTGATTTTGAACACAAATTGAATATGTTTTTAGTGATCTTGGCATAATTGTGAGGCTCAATTCAGTTAATATCTAGGTTTTGTTAAAGCTCCCAAACCTATTGGTTATTATCTCTCCTCTTTTTGTAGTTTCATTATTCTACACTCTTGTGTTCTCACTTTAGATGTTTTGATAAATAAACCTATTAATATAGCTTGAATTATGCCTTTAAATATATGTTGTTTATTAATTAGTATTTACTTTTGTTTTTTAGCATGCATTATTAAATCTTTTCGGGAAGTGTATATGGTTGGTGATATTACTTTAAATACTTCAATCCAAGTTTTTTGGTCTCTTAAAAGTCTTAGCTTGACAACGACAACTCTAATCATTTTATAGTTGTAGTGAAATAAACCTCAGAATGAGGTAAACAACACTCCTATGGAAACTAAGTCAGTAACTATAATTAAAGCAAATGAGGTTTAATCAAATCTAGAATCTAGATTCCCTAACTGTTTGAAGGCCTTGGTTAGATCCAAAATTTGTGAAGCTTATTGAGAAGTTGAAAGTGAATTTGGATTCTGAGTTTGAATTGAGAAATGATACACTGTGGTTCAAGCAAAGATTGTGTGTACCTTGTATGGATGATCTGAGGAAAGACATTATGGAGGAAGCACACTTAGGAGCTTATGTTATGCATCCTGGTACTACCATGATATATAATACGCTAAAACAACAGTTCTGGTGGCTAGGGATAAAGAAACAAATGGTTGAATATGTGGCTAAATATTTAACTTGCCAACAAATTAAGGCAGAGCATCAGGCTCCAGTTTGGAAGTTATCGTCTTTACCTATTCCGGAGTGGAAATAGGAGTTAATTACTATGGATGTCATTATGGGATTACGAAGGACTCCAACACAACATGATTCCATATGGGTCATTATTGATAGATTGACCAAGTCGGCCCATTTCTTACCAGTAAGGGAGAACAATACATTGGATCAGTTAGCTCGGAGATATGTGAATGAGGTCGTAAGATTACCTGGAGTTCCAGTGTCTATTGTATCGGACAAAGATCCTAGATTTACCTCGAGATTTTGGGGTAGTTGACAAACAGCTTTGGGTATGAAGTTGAACTTCAGTACAACATTTCATCCTCAGACAGATGGATATAGTGAAAGGACTATTAAGACTGTTGAGGATATGCTCAGAGCTTATGTTTTGGAGTTTCAAGGAGCATAGGATCAGTATATACCTCTAATTGAATTTGCTTATAATAATCATTATAACAGTAGCATCGGTATGGCACCATATGAGGCGTTATATGGCAGAAAGTGTCGTTCGCCTTTGTATTAGGATAAAGAGGGTCTAAGATTATTGAAGGCCTATAACTGATTCAAGATACTGTTAATAAAGTGAAATTGATTAGTATTATAATTTAAGCGGTACAAGATAGACAGAAGAGTTATGTGGATCTACACTAAAGAGATTGGAATATCAAGTAGGAGATGAGGTGTTTTTGAGAGTATCGCCTTAGCGAGGAGTGCTAAGGTTCGGTTAAAAGGGTAAGCTCAGCCCTAGATACATTGGTCCATATGAGATCATAGAGAGAGTTAGACCATTGGTTTATAAGTTAGCACTTCCTACTGACATGGCACAGAATCACAATGTGTTTTATATTAGTATGCTTAGAAGATATCGATTAGATCTGACATATGTGTTACCAACACAGGAAGTAAAATTACAAGTAATCTGAGTTATGTTGAAGAACCAGTCAAAACAGTAGGTTATCAAAATAACCAACTGAGAAACCAAGTGATCCCATTGATTAAAGTCCTTTGAAGGAATCATTCGAGAGAAGAAGCCACATAGGAAACTGAAGAGAGCATGAGGAATCAATACCCCCATATGTTTGATCAATAAGGTAAGATTTTCGAGGATTAAATTTCTCAAGGGGGAGAAATGTAATACCTGATTTCGGAACATAATTAGGGTTGGAACCCTAGACTATTATGAATGAGTAATATCATTGAGAGGATTTCATTCATATGCATATCATTAACATATACACATGAATTATAATTTGTACACATTTCAAAGACAACATATGCACTCAATTAATATATTCCGAGTATGAAAGATTTAAAATGAACATGATGTTAATTGTGAATTGTTATGTCCTGAATTTTGGTTTAATTGAATTATAAATAGTAATTTGGAAATAATTATGATTAATTGGGAGAGTGATGAATTAATATGCACGCTTGGACTAGGAAAAATACCAAGTGTTAAAATAAATTGATACATGAAAAATTAGGGTTACTAAGCTTATAATTAAATGACATTTGTCATAGTTAAATGAGTAACAAATGGACTAGTAATTAAATAAAAAATGGACCAATTATTTGGTGGCATGTGAACTAATTATTAGGAGACATGGATTAATTAGTAAGAGACTAATGGCAGCATATTAAGAGGATACATGGCTTACATGCCTTAAGATAAATGTCATTGGCAGAGGATGACATCTTACACGTTATTTAGCTAGGCTAAGGTAGGGACGTTTTTGTTATCTTCTTCCTTATTCCTCCACCAAAAGTTGTTCTCAACCTATCTCTCCGTATTTTGTTTTCATTCTTGTCAAATTGCTACATCAAAACTAGATTTTTACCCTTCACAAAACAACCAAGAAACTAGCTTATTATTACCTTTATCTTGCTGTTGAACATCAACCTGTTTTCACCTTAAGTTGTAATGAATCGTGTATGAATGGAGGGCTAGTTTAATTTGAAGTTTTGAGCTAAATTAGAAGCTTAATAGGTAAGAAGCAATCTGATCTTTATGACATGTTTAATAGTATGAGAATGATAAGTGAATTGGAATGAAATGTATATGATGTTGATGATGAAGTGTTCTGGAATATGTTGAATGAACTTGGAAGTTTTATGCTTGTTTTTAGCAAAGGAAAACCATGGAGTATAGGTCATTATATAGATGAATTGGACAATTTTATGTATAAAGAAGGTAAATGTATGCTAAAGAAAGATGTTAATATAGTATTCTTGAATTGGAGATATATGTGTATTTACATGAAGTGATTGTTAATGACAAAAATAGGCATAGTTTAATGAACCTTAGTGTAATCAAGATGAAGATAGATGATCGTGCAGTGAAGTAGGTTTAAAAGGCTTGTAATCTGGAAAATTTGATGTGTTTGGTATGTGTCTAAATTGGATACATTCATGCAGAATTGGAGGAAACAATGTAGTGCACAATCGTGGCCGTAAGTGAATGATGGTGGTCTGATTATTTGGATTTGTCACGATCGTGGCATAGTTCCCACGATCATGGCCTGTTGCACTAGCTCTGTCACGATTGTGGGAAGATCCACTACGATCGTGGGTAGGTATAAAAAGTGAAATGTGACTTTTAAGTGACGTTTGAAACAAATAATGATAAGGTACTTTCCTATGAGGCCTTTAGATTTAAAAGAGGCTTGAAATGAACCTAATTGATGTTGAATAAGTTGGTTAAATGTTTGATAAGTTGAAGTTGTCAAATGTGGATGTTCTTATAAATGTAAATGTGATCCAAATGATATGAATAATGTATTAGGTATGAATGAATGAGAATTGCGAAATTATATGAATGTATATTGATTAGAAAAGGGATTATGAATGAATGGTTTAAATGGTCAAGACTTATGATTAAGGACACATACCCAGGAAAGTCACTGAGCATGCATTGAACATAATACATATACATATGTGTATGATTGAGTACTAATATGATTGATCAATTTACTAATGTGTAAATGTGTCTATTATATGGTTTAGATGCTCAAGTCGAATGCTAGCATCCAGACATTATCGGTTCAATGAGGCAATAGCTATCTAGAGCGTACTGTGAGTTAACCTAAATGTTATCTCACTATGTTTAATTTGTTTCTATTTCAATTTCAGTTATTAAACTGTTAATGCTATGATTGTGATAATTCTAGCCACTGATTGGTCCGAGGAGATTGATATTTGGGAATGTATTGGGAGTATTTCTTAATTTAATATGAATATGGAAAGTGTATTCTCAATGAAAAGTTGAATTCTAGACTTATGTCTGATGAAGATGAAAAGTGACTATATCTGTAATGAATGAAAGCTTTTGAATGTGTGATATGTGAATTCATGCATTTCATTACATGATATGCATGATCAGATAAAGGGCATGTTCTCAGAGTGGCCAGTTTGAAAAAAGCTTAAAGCTTAAAAATGCGGATAAAGAGCCACAAGCTCAGTGATTAATGAGCCCGGTATCCACAATAGGTACAGGATAGAATGTGAAAAGAGCTCAGTATCCACAAGGGATACGGGACAGTAACAGGTGCTCGGTCACAACAAAATAAAAACAAAAGTGGAGTCACATGTGCATATGCATTTACAATTACATTTTCAAATGTACTATATGAATGATTATGAATAATCTTTGAATTATGTTGATATGATGATATGCCTTGCATGTGTACATTTGATAATATGATTGACTAAGAATGAGGTTTGAATTATTCTGAAAAGATTATATGAAATATGTGAAATTCATGATGTATGTTGAGATCTGGTATACTGTGAATTTGATTTGTATTTGAGATGTTTTGTTCTAATATGAGTGGGCACATGGTTGATGGTTCACTCACTGAGTTTGTAAAACTCATCAAAATTGCAACATTGATTTTCAGGTATGAGAAAGGAGACTAGTTTCTTAGACTTTCTAGAAGAAGTCTTGTACTTGCATTTTGGACTCAAGAAATGACTCAAAGGTCTTGTCAGCTAAGACTGAAGAGTTAGATAGAATGTTTTATTTAGTTTCTCATTCCATGTAGAATATGTTGTAAAGAGCAATAGACTCTTATATACTTTTGACACAGTGTGTAAATGAATTATATAGTGAAAAGTGACATTGTAAATTATGTTTTATAAATGGAATGAGGATTTAATCTTTAGTATATTCATGATTTATCTATGATGTCATATGCTCTAACATGCCATTTTCATAAGGTATGTCCTTGAACATCCTCTGGATGTTCGGGTATATACTCTATGGTAGTGGGGTGTTACAATTTTTGGTATCAGAGAATGGTTTGGCATCCATAGGGACATATAAGAGCATTTAGACATGATATATAGTGAGAGACTTGTATACTGATAACACTTATTTTTTGATATAGGTTATCCGCTATAGGTGATCAAATTGGAGAATCAGTTGACCTAGAGTTTGTAGGAGCCAATAGAGAGTCTCCAGTATCTGAGTTTAATCAAATGCCTCTGAGAATTTCTAAGAGGAAGGAGAGGAGATATGATAAGCTTAGAAAGCAGGGGGCTATAGACTTTTACGGAAGTACAGACCCTGCTGAGACAGAAGAATGGTTAGAGAGACCTTGCTAAGACATTTGGACGTTGAAATTGTGATTAATCTAAGTTATGTTGAGGAATCGGTAAAAATAGTAGGTTATCAGAATAAGCAATTGAGAAATCGAGTGATCCCGTTGGTTAAATTCCTTTAGAGGAATCATTCGAGAGAAGAAGCTGCTTGAGAAACTGAAGAGCACATGAGCAATCAATACCCCCATCTGTTTGATCAATCAGGTAAGAATTTCAAGGATGAAATTTCTTAAGGGGGAGAATTGTAATATCCAGTTTTTGGAACATAATTATGGTTAAAACCCTAGACTATTGTAAATGAGTAACAACATTGAGAGCATTTCATTCATATGCATATCATTAGCATATATACATGAATTATAATTTGTACACATTACAAAGACAACATATGCACTCAATTGACATGTTCCAGGGTATGAAAGATCTAAAATGAACATGATGTGAATTGTGAATTGTTATGTCTTGAATTTTGATTTGATTGGATTACAATTAGTAATTTGGAAATAATTGTGATTAATTGGGAGAGTGTGAACTAATATGTACATTTGGACTAGGAAAATGCAAAATGGTAAGATAAATTGATAAATGAAAAATTAGTGTTACTAAGTCTATAATTGAATGACATTTGGCATAGTTAAATGAGTGACAAATGGACTAGTAATTAAATGATAAATAGACCAATTATTGTGTGACACGTGGACAACTTATTATGTGACATATGGATTAATTAGTAGGAGACTAATGACAGCATATTAAGAGGATACATGGCTTACATGCCTTAAGAAATCTTGCACCTTGTTTAGCTAAGCTAAGGTAGCAACGTTTCTGTTATCTTCTTCCTTGTTTCTCCACTAAAAATTGTTCTCAACTCATCTCTCTGTATTTTGTTTTCATTCTTATCAAATTGCTACATCAAAACCAGATTTTCACCCTTCACAAAATAGCCAAGAAACCAGCTTATTGCTACCTTCATCTTGCTACTGAACTTCAACCTGTTTTCACCTTAAGTTGTGATGAATCATGTATGAATGGAGGGCTAGTTTAAGTTGAAGTTTTGAGCTGAATTAGAAGCCTAATAGGTAAGAAGCAATATAATCTTTATGACATGTTTAATAGTATGAGAATGATGAGTGAATTGGAATGAAATGTATATAATGTTGATGATGAAGTGTGCTGGAATATGTTGAATGAATTTGGAAGTTTTTTTGCTTGTTTTTGGTGAAGGAAAACCGTGGAGTATAGGTCATTATATGGATGAATTGGACTGGAATTTGATGCATAAATAAGGTAAATTTATGTTAAAGAAAGATGTTAATATAGTATTCTTAAATTAGAGATGTATGTGTATGTATATGAAGTGATTTTTAATGACAAAAATGGGCATAGTTTAGTGAACCTTAGTGTAATCAAGATGAAGCTAGATGATCATGTAGTGAAGTAGGTTTAAAGGGCTTATAATCTGGAAAATTTGAAGTATTTGGTGTGTGTTTAAGTTGGATACATTCGTGCAGAATTGGAGGAAACAATTTAGTTAGGCATGTTAATGGGCCGGCTCGAGCTGAGGTGGCCCATTGTTTGCCAATGGCTCGGGCTATGACTCAACGGGCCACAGGCTTACCTGGTCATTTATTTTTAAAGAAAAAATTTTTCAAAACGACGTTGGTTTAGAAAAATTGGGCAGGCAACGATCCAGGCCATTATTGCCATCACTATGTAGTGCACGATCGTGTCTATAATTACACGATCATGGCTTGATTATTTGGGTTCTGTCACGATCGTGGCATAGTCCCCACGATCGTGGCCTGTTGCACTAGCGTCTGTCACGATCATGGGAAGGTCCAACACGATCGTGTGTAGGTATAAAAAGTGAAATGTGACTTTCAATTGACGTTTGAAACAACTAATAATAAGGTACTTTCTTATGAGGCTTTTAAATTTGAATGAGGCTTGAAAGGAACCTAATTGATGTTGAATAAGTTAGTTAAATGTTTGATAAGTTGAAGTTGTTAAATGTAGATGTTCTTATGAATGTCAATGTGATCCAAAGGATATGAATAATGTATTAGGTATGAATGAATGAGAATTGAGAAATTATGTAAATGTATATTGATTAGAAAAGGGTTAATGAATGAATGGTTTGAATGGTGAAGACTTATGATTAAGGACACATACCCGGAAAGACATTAAGCATGCATTGAACATAATATATATACATATGTTTATGATTGAGTACTGATATGATTGAGCAATTTAATAATGTGTAAATGTGTGTATTGCATGGTTTAGAAGCATAAGTTGAACACTAACATCCAGAAATTATCGGTTCGTTGAGGCAATAGCTATCTAGAGCATACTGTGAGTTAACCTAGATGTTATCTCACTATGTTTGATTTGTTTCTGTTTCAATTTCAGTTATTAAACTGTTAATGCTATGATTGTGATAATTTAGGAAAATGATTGGTCCGAGGAGATTGATATTTGGGAATGTATTGGGAGTGTTTCTTAATTTAATGTGAATATAGAAAGTGTATTCTCAACGAAAAGTTGAATGCCGGACTTATGTCTGATGAATATGAAAAGTGACTGTGTCTGCAATGAATGAAAGCTTTTGAATGTATGATATGTGAATTCATGCATTTCATTACATGATATGCATAATCAGATAAAGAGGTTGTGACCTGAGTGGCCAGTTTGAAAAGAGCTTAAAGCTTAGAAATGCGCATAAAGAGCCACAAACTCGGTGATTAATGAGCCCGGTATCTACAATGGGTACGGGACAGAATGTGAAAAGTGCTCGGTATCCACAAGGGATACGGAACAGTAATAGGTGCTGGGTCACAGCAAAATAAAAACAAAAGTGGAGTCATATGTGGATATGCATTTACAATTACATTTTCAAATGTACTATATGAATGATTGTGGACAATCTTTGAATTATGTCGATATGATGATATGCCTTATATGTGTACGTTTGATAATATGATTGACTGAGAATGAGGTTGGAATTATTATGAAAAGATTAGATGAAATGTGTGAAATCCATGATGTAATGTTGAGATGTGGTGATTTGGTTTGTATTTGAGATGTGGTGATTTGGTTTGTATTTGAGATGTTATGTTCTGCTATGAGTGAGCACATCGTTCATGGTTCACTTACTAAGTTCGCAAAACTCATCTGTAACGTCCCATCACCGATGGGAAGGGTAAAATGGTAATTTTGAGTGGCCTTTGGGCGTTTAAAAAATGCCCCTACATGTTCATGCATACACCTACATGTGAATGGTACATTTTTGCACATGTAAGTGACTGTACATGCATTAATGACATTTCCAGGTATTTTTGTTAAAAAAATGTGATTGTTATAAAAAAAAAGGATTTGTGTAAATGAAAAATTATGTAGGAGAGGGTCACTTTAGTTTTCCGATTTTTAGTGAATTTTAGCAATTTTCTGGAAATTTTCGGGGTACTTTTCCGAATTAGAAAAAATGTCAAGTGGCAGACTGACTGGTTATCGGTAGCAAAAATGAGTGTCCAATAGCACTGAAAATTTAGATACATGATTTTAGGATTTATTATTTTGAGCCATTGGAATGTTTGGAGAAAAATTGAAGTAAAAATTGGAATTGAATTGGAAGGAAATTAAGTGAGTAAATGAGAGGTTGACATGTGGCAAGTGACATGTGTCACTTGC
>JANZXP010055568.1:0-11357 GCA_027576715.1 Erythroxylum flavicans | reverse complement strand
CCTTATCTTAGGATATGTGTCGGAATGACCTACGGGCGTCCCGGTGCGTACCCTAGGGTAATGGGGTGTTACAAATACAATTAGATTAACACACGAACTCTTCGATTGTTAATTATCTGACTTACGAACCTTTCCATAAATAATTACTATGCAATTTGTCCCTTTGCCATTCTATACCCCACTTAGTTCGAAGTTGGACTATGTGTCAACTCCCACTAGACTGACTACGTCCCATCTAGTCCCAACGATGTTAGTTCTTTTCATGGGATCTTGATAGGTGTGCATTAGGATATGTTTTTATAGGAAATAGGCATGTGTTTTCTAGCATAATTGTTGATTATTATTCTAGTTTAGGATTCATTTAGTATGTTTTCATTAGTTTGATTTTCATTGTTCTTCTTGTGTGTTTGATGTTAATTGAGGGCATGAATTGACTATTTTTATGTAGGAAGAAGGAAGGAGCAACTTGGAGGGTGAGCTAAAGATCAAAGAGGAGAAGAAATGAGGAGTGCATCTGTGATAGATTCTCATGCTCGTGGGAATCATGAAAATTCCCACATCACCTGGGAATTACAGAAGAAAATCAGAGATGCATCTGTGACAAATTCCCAAGCTCGTGGTAATCATATCAATTCCCATGAGCGTGGGAATTACAATCCAAGGCAGTCTGCGAGGCTTCATTAAACTTAGGATTTTTAGACTATAAAAGGAGAATTAATCCTCCATCTTTAGAGGAGACGACACTAACCTGTAGAAACACCATCCTCGAGTGAAGAACACATGTTTGGAGCATTGAGGAAGGATTGAATACAAGGATCATCATCAAGATTGGGAAAAATAGCACATCAACACCGAAATTCTAGATTTTGGCAAAGAAGAGAAGGAGTCCTTCTATTCAATTTTCAGTCATTTTAATCTCTTCTATTCTTTGTAAAAATGGATTATTTGAATGTTGGTGATATTATGGATACCATGCTAGGATGATTTTATTTTATGGATCGCTTTTGGAACTGTTATGTTGAACTCTTATTTTATTGAATTGAATGCAATTGTCTTTGTTGATTACTGTTTTTAATTGTCATCTTGTAATAAATCGAGAGAGTGGGTGAGATCAAATTTGTGTAAGATTGTACAATAAGAGTTGGCGACCTATAGACTAGCAATCATCACGTTAATTGAATAGTAAAAAGAGAGATCTGACTAGTTAATTGATCACCCAAAGGATAGCTTGATAACTAATTAAATTAGTAGAGTCATTGGGTAGGTTGAGTGATCGTCCAATTGATTCCCATTAATTTGATTAGGGACTAATAGTTACACCTTGACAGAGGGTAATTAGCACATTCAAAAATCTAGGGTGAGAAATAATTCAATTTATAAAATAGGAGGGAGACAAAATAGGAAAAAAGTAATCTCTAGTATTTAAATTCTTGAATTTAAATTTTCTGTAATTTCGGTAATGTCTATTTTTTACATTAGTCTTTTAATTTTAATTTAAATTTCCAAATTATTTGAATCTCATAATTTAGTTTCTTAAACAAAGTTATGTCTAAATTAAAAGGTTTCTAGGCATTAATCCCTGTGGGATCAATATCTGCTCTTTCTACTGCAAGTCACGACCTGTTCACTTGCAGTTTTTGAGCGTAAAACAAGTAGATAGGTTTTACCATCAACAAATTTTTGGCGTCGTTACCAAGGATTGATTGTTGAATGTCGTGTTTAATTTAAATTACTTTGATTTAAGAGTTTTTGATATTTTGCCTTGAGTATTTGCAGATACATGTACACAAGGAGTACGCAAAGATCGACAAAAATTAGTAAAGAAGAAGTTTGGGGTGTAAAGTAGAGACACATCAAGACATCATATAATGAGGAATGAGAAATCTAAAGAGCTAAATGCCGAGAAGAAATAGAAAGAACAATGATGGAAGATAATTATTATAGGGAGCAAGGAACTTTTGCAAATTACAATGAAGCGTAGTATGGTTGGGGAAGTACTGATTCTTATTGGAACACATACACTACGGGATGGCAAAACCACCTAGATTTTTATTGGTTCAACAATGCAAGTACTCACATGGGACATCAAGACCTATTTGAATTTCAACAAGATCGAATTAGAGCGATGGAGTGTAAGTTGGACAAGTTTATGAAGATGTTTAGTTCCAAACTGACAGCTCAGGAAGAGAATCAGAAGAGGATGTTTGCTAGCCAGGAGGAAAGTCAAAAGACACTGGAAAAGAAATTTGATCAAATTCTTAAAAATCATGTCGATTCTATTCATAACCTAGAGATTCAAGTAAGACAACTTTCCCGTGAATTTTGTAAGAGAAGTTTAGAAAAATATATTAGAAATATGGAATTTGATTAACTAGAGCAATATAAAGCTATCACACTTAAGAATGAGAAAGAGCTAAAAGAACCACTAGAACGCCATTGAGCTAGAAGAACCACTGGAGCACCATTGAATAATAAGAGACGAAAAAAGAGATTGAAGAAAAGAATGCCAACCCTCCCTATTATTCACCAGTTCTTGATATACCAAACGTGAACATCAAAAAAGCTTGGGTAAATGTTCATGAAAATAATTATATCTTTTGGATTGAAGATGATCAAGAGACATTTAACATGAATGATGTATCTAAGAATCCAAAAGATAGTAGTTCATTTAAGACATTTGATGTATTCAAATCTCCTGAAGAATAAACGTACGAAGAACAGATGACAACAGACATCAAGTTTGTAGAATTTATGAAAGTCTCTATTCGTGAAGAGGAAGAACTAGAGGAGACGAAGGTGATTAAGGAAGAAAGAGAGCAACTCACCCTCGTATAGAATAAACTATTTGATTTGATGGACAATTCAAGGAGTTTTGTTATTCCCTATTTTCTTAACAGTTTGTTAATAAAAAAACATTAATGAAATTAATTGGTTTGCTTAACTTTATCAATATTGTCCTTCTGTTCATTTTACAATTTGTAGCTTACTTACAGGCTACAAAATCAATGTTGAACAAAAAAAGGTGGAAGCAAGCTGCTTATAATTGATTCTAGATGAGTTTCCAATGACAGAAGAGTGTCGAGCTACTGACGTTAGAAAAAGTGCTGCATAGGAGGCAACCCATAGAGTTCTATTTCCTTTTGATTGTTTTGTTTACCTTTTTTTTTTTGCTTTCTTTAGTTATGATCATTTTTAAATTGAGTTTGATTGATGTTCATGTTGATTTTGTTTGAATTTCAACTTGTTTTCTTTTCATATTTCTTGTTGATGATATTATTTTGAGGTGTTTGTAGGATTTGGGATCATAGAGAATTCATTTAAGCTTGGAAGAAGGTTTGAAATTGTGAGGATTACCAATTCCCACATCCATGGGAATTGTAGTGATTCCCACGAATGTGGGAATCCTCTCCATAAAGTTTCTGGAGAGAAATCCAACGCTCGTGGGAATTGTGGGAATTCCCATAAGCATGGAAATCTCACACTGGAGGGAAATTTAAGCTTCTCTCTCATTTTTTCTCTTACCCTATCTTCAAAATTTTCACACTCTCTCGATCCTACCCACAAAATTCTCTCCTCTCACTCTCTAGAATTATTCAATCTCCCTTTAGATTTTTGATATTTTCTTTAATTCTTTCATTATTCTTACATTCTTTTCATTTTCATTCATTAAGCTCTCCAAACAACAAGGATTTAGTTAAGCTTTGTTTGTTCTCTCTCTCCAAAGCTCGAATTTCACTTTCTCTCTCTCTTGTTCTTGCAAGTTTTTCTATAACAATGGCACCAAAGAAGATGGTGGCTCAGAAATTGGGTGACAAAGGGTGCCGTCAAGTTTCCGATAAAGGCAAAAGCGATTTGGCGGCAACTTACTGATCTTCCTTCCTGATTTACTCGGAAGATGAAGTTTAGAAGAGGAGACAAATCAGTACAGCCGCGTCCCAACCATCTGCATCTCGAGCAACTCAGGAACCAGAGGAAGTAGCAGTAGAGGAGGAACCAAGTGCACTAGCGGTGGTCAATCCACTTCACCAAGTATTAGACCAGGTCACCTCCGGCCAACAACAAATGATGTCCAAAATAAATGAACTTGGCACTCAAATGCGGCAGGTTCACAAGGAACAGCACAATTTAAAGAAAAGGGTCCTCAACTTCTATCAAAGGAACAACTTTGAAGCCCCTTCGCCAACACCTTCGCCACCACCGTCGGAATAAGCTATTCTTACCATTTAGCTTTTAAATTTTGTTATTTCTTATGTGTGAGTGCATTTCGTTTCATGTTTATTTGGTTTCATATTATTTGTTTGTGTGTTGTGTCTTTTGTTTATTTCTAATTTCTTTAATGTTGATTTGACTTCAGTATCTTCTATTAGGTTCATATCATTCGTTTGTTTAAATTTCTTTTATTTGGTTTGTTTTCAATTTTTTGTATGGTTTGATGTCATTTCTCTTTATTTGGTTATTAACTTGTCACATTGAGGACATCGTGATCTTTAAGTGTGGGGAGGTGACATCAAAGTTCTTAGTTGCAATTTTTTTTTTTGGTTAAATAGGATGCATGTTTAGGCATATTGTATGTGCTTTGTGTTAGCAATGGAACCACTTTTGAGTCACTCTGATAAATATTGCCATGAAATTCTGTCATGTTAGTTAGAATTAGATTGAATGCATGCTTGAACTCAAATTAGGCCCTTTAAGTAGAAAGTGAACCATATGGAGTGATGAAACATAGTTGGTTGCATAAGCTTAGTCATAAATTGTCATATGAACAATGAGGTAGTGTAGAGATGTATAATGAGTTTTCATTTAAGCCAAAGTGAGGATTGAGCCATATGACTCTATTTATAGTCATTTCATTTCCTTGTTGAGTGTTACTTCCTTAGGTTACTACCTTCAGAACTTGTTTTGAATCGATTTGAGTCTACTAGATACATGCTTAATAGAAAAGATCTAGGCCCTTTTTGTGTTAACCCTTGACTTAAACGACTTACCTGTTATTATCACTTGCTAACCCCATTGAACCTTAAACTTTTGTTTCTTAAAAATACCTAAAATTTTAAAAACCTTAAACCCCATTATCCAATCCTTTCACAAGCTTAGTAGAGTATTAAGTACAATATTAGTTAGGATTGTGTGAAATTTGTACCGAGATAAGTTGAGTACATATCTGCCTGTGGACTACATTGTATATAGTGCTAGTGTTGACTCAAAGGTCTTCCATGTATGAAGAAAAAGAGAGAAATATGAAAAAATATGAAAAATGAAAAAAAGAAGAACAAGTGAGTAGCATCAATAAGTGCAGAATATTGGTTATATTAGTGTATTTCGGAGTATGTTTTGATTATCCCAATTTTATCCACTTCTTACTTTACTTATGCTTGTGTTTAACCCATTTCCATTTCTTTTGACCCACCTTAACCCTTACCACATTACAACCCTAACTAAGTCCTTTTGATCTATTTATGCATGCAATTATTGTAGAGGAGAATTGGTGTATTAGCAAGTCTATGGTAGTGTAGTTTTGTATAGGAAGTTTGAGCGAAACACTAACCCTTAAATACTTGAGCGAAATGAGTGAAAATCGTGAGGAAGATTCATGTGTGCATCTTTACTTATCTTTGAGTGATTGTGCCAATTATGAGTTTGCTTGTGTACACAAATGAAAAAGTAGTCATGATATATGCATTAACTTGATATTTGAGTTGGCTTGAATTCGAGAGATTATGTGTCTTGATCTTTTCGAAAATGAAGTGGTAGAATTGATTGGTTGTATTTATTTTGCTTGAGGAAAAGCAAAGATTCAAGTATGGGGATGTTGATAGGTGTGCATTAGGATATGTTTTTATTGGTAATTGGCATGTGTTTTCTAGCATAATCATTATTTATTGTTCTAGTTTAGGATTCATTTTGTATGTTTTCATTAAGTTTGATTTCCATTGTTGTTCTTGTGTGGTTAATGCTAATTGAGGGTAAGAATTGCTTATTTTGTGTAGGAAAGGAGAGGAAACAAGTTGGAGGATGAACAAGAGAGCATAAAAGAGAAGACATGGGAAATCAAGACAAAAAGTTTCTGCCTGTAATTCCAACGTTCGTGGGAATCATGCAGATTCCCACAGCGTGGGAATTGAAATCCAAGGCAATCTCCAATGCTTCATTAAACCTAATTTTTTAGACTATATAAAGAGAATTAAGCCTTCATCTTAAAGGGAGATGACACTTACCTGTAAAGAGACCATCCTTGGGTGAAGAACACTTGTTTGGAGCATCAAGGATTGAAAACAAGGATCATCATCAAGAATGGGCAAAATAGCACATTAACACCCAAATTCCAAATTTTGGCAAAGAAGAGAAGGAGTTTTCTTATTCACTTTCTATCACTTTAATCTCTTCCTTTTTTTGTAAAGATGGATTATTTGAATGTTGATAGTGTTATGGAGACCATGTTAGGCTAATTTCTTATTAGGGATTGCTTTTTCATTATTTTGTCAAAACTTATGTTTTATTGAATTGAATGAAGTGTCTTTGATAATTGTTGTTCTTTATTGTCATCTTGCAACAAATCGAGAGAGTAAGTGAGATGAAAATCATGTAGGATTGTACAACAAGAGTTGGTGACCTATAGAGCAGCAATTATTATGTGAATTGAATAATTAGAAAAGAGATCTCAATTAGTTAATTTATCATCCATAGGATAGTGTAATAACTAGTTGAATCGGTAGAGTCATTGGGTAGGTTGAGAGATCGTTCAATTAATTCCCGTTAATTCAATTAGGGACAAATAGTTACACCTTGAGAGAGAGTAATTAGTACATTTGGAAATCTAGGGTGAGACACAATTCAATCAATAAAACATGAGGGAGACAGAGTAAGGAAAAAGTAATCTCTAGCATTTAGATCCTTGAATTCAGATTCTCTACAATTGCGATATTGTCCATTGTTTACATTAGTCTTTTAATTTTAATTTAATTTTCTAGATTAATTACATTAAACAATTTTATTTCTTAAACAAAGTCTTTCTAAATTAAGTGGTGTCTGGGCATCAATTCCTGTGGGATCAATATCTGCCCTTTCTAACTACAAGTCACGACCCATTCACTTGCGATTTTTAAGCGTAAAACAAGTAGATAGGTTTTACAATCCATCAACAATTTTTTGGTGCCGTTGCCAGGGATTGATTGTTAAGCATCAGTGTTTAATTTAGATTACTTTGATTTAAGAGTTTTTGATAGTTTTCCTTCTCTATTTATAGGTGCATGAATACAAGGAGTACACGAAGATCGACAGAAATTAGTAAAGAAGAAGTTTATGGTGTAAAGTAGAGACACATCAAGACATCTTAGAATGAGGAATGAGAAATCTAAAGAGCTAGATGCCGAGAAAAAATAGTAAAAACAATGACGGAAGATAATTATTATAGGGAGCAAGGACCTTTTGCAAATTACAATGAAGCGCAGTATGATTGGGAAAGTATCAATTCTTATTGGAACATATACACTACAGGATGGCAGAACCACCTAAAATTTTATTGATCCAACAATGCAAGTACTCACATAAGACATCAAGACCTTTTTGAATTTCAACAAGATTGAACTGAAGCGATAGAGAGTAAGTTGGACAAGTTTATAAAGATGTTTGGTTCCAAACTGGCAGCTCAGGAAGAGAACCAGAAGAGGATGTTTGCTAGTCCGGAGGAAAGTCAGAACAGACTGGAAAAGAAATTCGATCAAATTCTTAAAAATTATGCCGCTTCTATTCACAACTTGGAGATTCAACTAAGACAACTTTTTTGTGAATTTTGTAAGAGAAGTGTGGAAGAATCTTTGAGAAATATGGAATTACATCAGCTAGAGCAATATGAGGCTATCACATTTAGAAATAGGGAAGAACAAGAAGAACAGTTGAAGACTATGCTGAACCTTACCTTATAGAAAACTAAGAAATCAAGGAAGAGGATAAAGAAAAGGATGGAAACCTCTCATACTATCTAACAGATCTTAGTACACCATGCTTGAACATTGAAGAATCTTAGGTAGATGTCCATACAAAGAACCCTATCCTTTGGATTGGAGATGATGAAGAGACATTCAACATGAATGATGTATTCAAGAATCAGATGGATAGTAGCTCATTCAAGACAATTGATGTGTTCAAATCTTCTAAAGAACAAACAAACAAAGAACAGATGACAACAGACATTAAGTTTGAAGAAGTTATGAATGTCTCAGTTCGTGAAGCAGAAGAAGCAGAGGAGAAGAAGGTGATTAAGGAAGAAAGAGAGCAACTCACCTTTGTACATGACAAATTGTTGGATTCAATGGAAGATTCAGGGAGTTTCATTATTCCCTATTTTGATGACAGTTTGTTGATAAAAAGGAAATTGATGAAATTAATTGGTTTTCTTAACTTTATCAATATTGTCCTTCTATTTATTTTGCAATTTGTAGCTTACTTACAAGCTACAAAATTAGTGTTGAATGAAAAAGGTGGAAGCAAGGCGCTTATAATTGATCTTAGTTGAGTTTTCAAGGACAGAGAGTCGAGCTACTGACGTTAAAAGAAGCGCTGCATATGAGGAAACCCATGGAATTCTATTTCCTTTTGATTGTTTTGTCTACCTATTTGTTTATTTGATTTCTTTATTTATGCTCATGTTTGAATTGAGTGTGATTGATGTTCAATTTGGTTTTTATTTGAATTTTAAACTTTTTTCTTTTTGAAATCGTTGATGACGATATTAATTTGATGTGTTTGTAGGTTTTGGGATCATAGAGAATACATATAAGCTTGGAAGAAGGTTTGAAATTGTGAGGATCACCAATTCCTATGTTCATGGGAATTGTGGTGATTCCCACAAGTGTGGGAAATCTCTCCAGAAAGTTTCTGGAGAGAAAACCCACATCCGTAGGAATTGTGGTGATTCCCACGAGCATGGGAATCCTATCCCTCTTTTCTCTCTCACTCATCTTTCAAATTTCACTCCCTCTCTCTCTAGAACATGACATTCTCTCCTCCCACTCTCTAAACTCTTCATTTTTCTATTGATTCTTGGTATTTTCTTCATCTATTTTCATCAATCTTACACTCCTTCATTCTTTTCATGCATTAACCATTCAAAAACATAAAGATTTGGGTAAGATTTAGTTTTCTCTCTCTAAAAAATCCAAATGTTACTCTCTCTCTCTAATGTTTTGCAGATTTTCTTCTTACAATAGCACCACTAAGGAAGATGGTGGCTAGGAAACCGGTCGACGAATTTAGCCTTCAAGTTTTCGGTGAAGGAAAACTAATTTAGTGGCAACTTATCAAGCCTCATTTCTGACTAACTCAGAAGAAGAAATGCAGCACTAGAGCTAGAGGAGGAAGTAGTAGCAGGGGAACTAAGGAACTAATGACGGTTGATTGATATCAATAGATTCTAGACCAAATGGCCGCAAACCACCAACAGATGACATCCCAACTCAATGAACTCGGCACTCAAATGCCGTAGGTTCATAAGGAGCAACGAAGCTTGAAGAAGAGGTTCCTCAACTTCTATTAGAGGAACAATTTTGAAGCCTCTACACCATCACCATCGCCACCATCATCTAAATAAGCTTTTCTTACCCTTTACCTTTTAAATTTTGTTGATTCTTTGGTGAGATTTCATTTTATTTCATAATTGTTTGGTTTCATGTCTTTTGTGTGTTTCATTTTTTTGTTTGGTTTGCTTTCATTTTTAATTTGGTTTGATGGCATTTTCTCTTATTGGATGATTGATTTGTCACATTGAGGACAATGTGAACTTTAAGTGTGGGGAGGTGTCATTGACTTTTTTAATTGTATTGTGTGCATTGTGTTGAGCAAGATGCATATTAGGCATATCATGTGCTTTGTGACGACAATGGCATTTTGTGTTAGCAATGGAATTGCACTCGAGTCACTCTGATAAATATTGCCATGAGATTCTATCATGTTAGTTGGAATTAGATTGAATGCATGCTTGAACTTAAATTAGGTTGCTTAAGTAGAAAGTGAACCATATAGAGTGATGAAAAGTAGTTGGTTACATAAGCTTAGTCACAAATTGACATTTGAACAATGAGATAGTGTAGAGATACATAATGAGTTTTCGTTTGAGCTAAAGTGAGGATTGAGCCATATGACTCCATCTATAGTCATTTTATTTCTTTTTTAAGTGTACTTCCTTAGGTTACTACCTTCAGAACTTGCTTTGAATCGGTTTGAGTTTACTGGATGCATGTTTAATAGAGATGATCTAGGCCCTTTTTGTGTTAACCCTTAGCTTAAATGACCTACCTGTTAATTATCCCTTGCTACTCTCGTTGAGCCTTAACCTTTTATTTGTGAAAACACACAAAATTTTAAAACTTTAAACCCCATTATCTAACTCTTTTCACAAGCTTAGAAGAGTATTAAGTAAAACATTAGTTGGGATTAAGTGAAATTTTTACCGAGACAAGTTGAGCATATTTCTACCTGTGGACTACATTGTATAGAGTGCTAGTTTTGATTCATAGTTCTTCCGTGTATCAAGAAAAAGAGAGAAAATGAAAAAATATGAAAAATGAAAAAGAAAAGAAAAGAAAAAGGAAGAACAAGTGAGTAGCATCAATAAGTGCAGAATATTGGTTATATTGGTATATCTTGGAGTATGTTTTGATTATCCCAATTTTATCCGTTTCTTACTTTATTAATGTTTGTGCTCTCTTTTCCTCTCTTTTGACCCACCTTAACCCTTACCACATTATAACCATAAATAAGTCCTTTTGATCTATTTATGCATGCAATCATTGTAGAGGATAATTGGTGTATTAGCAAGCCTATGGTAGTGTAGGTTCCTATAGGAAGTTTGAGTGAAACTCTAACCCTTAAACACTTAAGCGAAATGAGTGAAAATCGTGAGGAAAATTCATTTATGCATCTTGACTTACCTTGGAGTGATCGTGCAAATTGTGAGTTTGCTTATGTACACCAATGAAAAAAGTAGTCATGATATGTGAATTAACTTGACATTTGAGTTGGCTTGAATTTGAGGGATTAACTTGACAATTAAGTTGGCTTGAATTTGAGGTATTGTGTGTTTTGATCTTCGCCAAAATGAAGTAGCTGGATTGATTGGTTGTATTTATTTTGCTTAAGGACAAGCACAGATTCAGGTGTGGGGATGTTGATAGGCATGCATTAGGATATGTTTTTTATAGGTAATTAGCATATGATTTCTTGCATAATGGTTGCTTATCGCTTTAGTTTAGGATGTAGTTTGCATGTTTTAATTAAGTTTGATTTCCATTGTGTTCTTGTATGTTGGATGCTAATTGAGGGTAAGAATTGCTTATTTTGTGTAGGAAAGGAGAGGAAGCAAG
>JANZXP010055508.1:0-11361 GCA_027576715.1 Erythroxylum flavicans | reverse complement strand
TCAATTCATGATATTTCTAGTTTAATAATTTATTTGAAAATATTTTGTATTTTTATCTTTAGCTTTCAAGAGGTCCTTCTTTGATAATTTTGTCCAGTTTGGCTTCAAATTTAATGTTGACATTTAGTCATCAGGAACAAAGTATTATTTTGTCTATGATAAACTAATCATCTAAATGTACTTGCTTTCGTATTATCCATACTTCGTATTATGTATAAAAACTACAATGACATCCAATTTCAATTACAGTTTATTACATGTCTAATGGGCAAGATAAATTTAAATATATTGATTAATTTTTTGTTGGGAGATTTGAAAAGAAAGTTACTATTTTGTTGGGTAACTTCGTATAATGAGTGAAGTTGTTATATATTTTTCACCCTAGTTATGAGCCTTTTACTTGGTGATAACGATACTGTAGGATGGAAAAACCTTGTATTTTTACGATGGTCCTCATTTATTGAATTGATCTAATGCAAACCCTTTCTGGTTCATCATTTTTATTCCTTTATATGATCGATCTCACTAAACTAATATAGGTTACACGACTATTAGCAATAAGAAAAAAACCCTTATTTTTTAAGGAATTGTTAAAAAAATATAGATAAAGTGCAATCCTTCTTTTTTATGGAATTTTAGAGATTTCAATAAACCAAATACATTATTGTCAGATGATTCACCATACAAAGCTTTGTATAATCTAATACATTCATTTTCCATTTGCAATATTTCACTATTATAATCATGTGATTTTCCTTATTTCGAACATTTTATACAATCATATTTGTGTGTCTTAACCTTTATTTCTAGGAATATACCAGAGTATTTCCTTGCTTATACTAATTATATAAGATTAGTGATTCTACCTTAAGTATTCTCATAGTTGTTATTGATTAGTTCTTGATCTTATACTATTTACTTATTTATTAAGGCTTCTATCCTTATCCTATGTTTATGTGCTTTAATTTATGTTTATGTGCTTTAATTTATGGTTCTGAATATGAATGATTGGTGATATTTAAATGTACTTAAAGTGATTAGATGTGGCATTTAATATGCTTGATTATATTGCTGATAATATTTATAGTCAACTAGTAATTACACAAACACACTGTTATTGGAGTTTGTATCGAGGGATTGAAAGTAATTCATCTAGTTAAAGTCTAATTAGGATGAAATTATGGGATTATAGAAGTAGTCATATCAATTATTTTTGGTTTTTAAAAAAATCCCAAATTCCTGTCAATGGAATTGTATAAATGTAACATTTAAATCTTTATATTTAATACAATAGAGTCTCCTAGTTTGGTGATTGTTTCCATATTGCAATTTTATGATATACCATTAACAATTTTATAAATAATAATATATCATAGAAAAATAAATTTTCATCACATAATTAAAGAATGTTTCATACATAAGGGTTATAAGGAGAGAACCATAATACAACATGATATTTTTTTCAATTTGATTCATTTTCTAGTGGTATCATCTTGAGCTCTGTCTTTATATTTCTTTATTGAATACAAAGTACGAAAGGGCATATATGGTAAATAAATTCCAACATTGGTGGAAAAATGAATAATTGCTTCCTTTATTTAATTTGATTACTTATTTTGATACTCCTAAAGTACTTATATCTCTTTAGGTGTTTGTCTTTGCTCCCCTAACTTTTACATGGCCTTTTAGTGCAACAATATATATTTTAATAAATTTTATACTCTCTTATATTGACTATAAAAGCAGCAGCGAATGAACATTCTTGGATGTTTCTAATCTCTCCCCCTCATATTACTAAGCAGATATGAATAGTTAGTTAATTGCCTTTTCAAGCTCATCATTTTCCATACTGACCTTATCTAAGGATGGCAATGGTTAAGGCCAGGCTTGACTTATTATTTTTTAAAGAAAAATTCAAAAAAATGTCATTTTGTCATTGCTTGTGGGGCCCGGGCAGCCAAGACCCAATTGTCAAGCCTAATCTTATCAGCATAAAACTCATCGAATTCTTTAATAACTAATATATATCACCATTTAACCTTCTTCAATAAGCCTATATATCATATTACTTTAATATCAAAGTATAACAATGACCATACAATGGTCATACTAGGTGTGTTGTGTATGACCTTCCAAACATTAACCTATATTTCCTTTTCACCATAATATATAAATAATTTACATAATAGAAGGCCAAATTGGAATAAAGACCCTTCAACACCACAGATTGAACAAATTTGGTAATGTGACCACCCTTGGACATTCTCTTACTAAAAATATGTGAGCAATAGCTCACTGCAAAAGAAAAAAAGCAGTTTTGGTGATTTAATAAGAGAATCTTTGTTAAAGTGGGATTATAGCCACAAGTTCCATGTGATATATAATGCCAAAAATCCATAGGTATAGATATATATTTTCAAGAAATCCAATTATAGAGATTCAGTATAAAAATGATTGCATAAACTTGGGTAAGTAAAACCCATATTACAAGCTAAATTTTAAATTTTATAAGGAGAAATCCTTTTTGTCCATCTGAAAAGTAATTCCATTAAAGTTATCCCAGGCTACATCCCTCTTTAACTCTAATGTTGATAAAATTTTTTGGTAAGCTTTATATATGTATCTTCTAGTACAATAAAAAATCTAGTCCACCCTACCTTCATCGTCGCGTATAATACCTCCTTCTCCAAACCAATTTGGCGTAAATAATAAACTTGCATATGTGTATTACGTTCAATAGGTCTATTTATTAGGATTTGATATCTTTTTCTTGGTTAGCCCACGAGGTGTCCTAGGATGGTGTCAACTATGGGAAGGCACCTTAAGCCATCCACACCCAGACTAATCCTCGCTCACATCGGGTCAGCCAGTAAAGGGTAAAGTACTATCCAAGCAGGTTTCTCCATTCCTAGGGCTCGAACTTGAGACCTCTAGTTAAGGGATGAGAGTGCTGAACCAATCACACCAACCATGTTTGGTTGGATTTGGTATCTTTTTATATCATCTTTATTGTTAAAACATAGTATAGGATATACAAACTCCTCGAATACTTGGGGTTTGGTGTGTGGAGCTACCTAAATCTTCAATATGCCCTTACCTTTGCTTAATGAAGGTCTCTTACTTATCTTTCTAAAATTTTACTTGGTAGAAGGAGAATTGGAAATAAAAAGTGTCAGAGTTTTTAGAGAAATTTATTAATTTCATAATTTGACAGTGTTATGTACTAATGTTTGAATAAAGAACCCTAAAACTATGTGACGTTATAATAAACACGATTAACCTTATGGGTTTGTAGTTAACAATTTGTTACACAAGAGTGAACTAATCTATAACATTTATAGTGTCCTTTAAAAATCTAACATAGATACATGGTTATATACTTTCTCTATATCATAAATATTGACAAATAAACATATAACAAACCATTTATATTATTGCATGCCTTTAGATAAGTGAAGATGTCATATATCTATAACGATTGGTCGTATTTTTTGTAAATAGGCATGGTGTGGAATGCATAAATATATGACATAATTTTTATTGAAACATGGTATTCTTTGTAGTCAGTAATGATATTCTCATATTAAAATTAAGATGTCATTTTTAATGGGTGATGATATTTTTATACATAGGCATAGTCTTCAATATATTGAGTCCTGGTATAGCTTATATTAAGGTATGGTATTCTTTGAACTAACTCATAGTATTTGTATTTTATAATATAAATGTTTCTTAATTTTAATGATTGATGGTATTTTTTATTTCATCACCTGATCACAGAGGTATTTTGGAGTCTCGATCAATTTCCTTCCACTACAAATTATATGTGTTGGCAACAATATATTACATACTAAAAGGTGCACACAATTTATAAACATGAACCTATTATAGTAAATGTTCTATATATATAATCCTTATAAAATTATTCCAAGGCATATCACAGGTAAATCTTATGGTCATCACTTTGTTTAGCAAAAGAAATACGAACCCAAAAGGTTAATTAACCTATATGATTCAACTCAATAATAATGTCTAATTGGAAAATTCAATTTTGCATTCAAATAGAGAAAAACATAAGGCTTTTTATAAGTTGTTCGCTTGTCTTAGGAATTCTCTTGCATAATAGAAAGAAAATATGGACCAAAAAATTTTCTCTCCGCATTATAGATTGAAAGATGCCATTACCTACCATATGCAATAGGATCTTATATAGTAAAATATGGTGCAAATAACATGTTGCAACCCATCAGTGCTCCACTTAGGTTTTCTTTAATGTCATCCTTTGCATGGTTGGATTTCAATATCGTAATCTCTCCTACTTATAACATAGTAATACCATTAATAATCGTTATGAAATGTAGGGATAAAAACTACAAACAAAAATATATTCAACCTCAAATCATTACCTAATTCAAATAGAACAAATACAATCACCCAGCTAGTTGTGTAAACATTAATGCCAATGTCCAAATCTTTGCTTATAATTCTCGCATACTTGGAAACAATATATGAGAAACCAATAGAAGATAGTGATTTTCCCATATTTTCTTCCACCATTTCATTTGTATCCACTTAATAATATTACAACATCAAATTTATTATTTCTTTTTCGCAACCAAAGATGTTAAATTTACTAACAGCAATATCTAAGTCTATTATGTATCTGCCTAGATAAACTCTAGGAACCACACTCTTAAATAACAAATTTAATGAAAAGTTGCTAACAAATTGTCAGCTATTCAAACCATAATGTATACATAAATAATCATACTATTATAAAGGAAATTAAAAATTACTTGTTTCATTAATTTCGACAATGACACCCACTATGTCACTTATATAATGCCTAAGCTTAAAACATGAAAGGACTTTGTTCAATGTTAGTCCAAACCTAACTTTTTGAATGATATCACTGTCACTAAACCCATTGGAACATTTTAACCAAAAATGTATTAATGTTAAATAATATACAACAGTATGTGTATCAATATTAATTTCATCCTAGCGAAATTACCATGTTAGCTCATTTTTAAACCAACTTCTCTTTAAAGGTACTTAATATACACATATTTAAAAGTTGGAGTTCTCCTACAAGATATAAATTTCTTCCTATATGGCACCAACTCTATATATGTAGCATCACCAACCTTTGCCTCTAGTCCACTCAGAATATTTACACTTATTACTTAAGGTACAAAATATCTTTTTATCAAATTCATTTCTATAATCACAATTGTTTGGTTAGGATTTTAATTATATAATTTTACCTCTTCACTAAAGCACATTTTTTTAATCTTTTCTTCTTTATATTTGTTCCCTTGAACATGTATCATCAGTGTCTTCTCGTGGTCCCACTCATTCATCATTAATGGCTAAATTTAAACTAAAATATCAAATTTCATTAAAATTATATTGTAAAACTAATGAAGGAATAACCATTATATACCACTGTATTCAATGATTTTTTTTGTTTTCTCCTTAATTATTATCTCCTCTTGTCTATTAACAATCTCATCTTTATCTTTCTTTGTCATCAACATCTCTTCCTACCTCAGGACATCTTCTATACTTTGTGTTTATCATCAAATTCTTCTTATACCTTGGGACAAGTTTTTCATTATTATTATCCATCATCAACAAATTTTTATAGTTTAATACTTCTTTTCCATGTCGTTAATTCATGCATAAACTAAAAATTATGGACATACACTAACCTAATAAGTTACTCTTTTATTACCTTTATATCTACTACCTCCTACAAATCCTTGCACAATTTTTTTGCTACTTCTCGACCATCATGATGCTTTATAAGGTGATCATCATTCTTAACAACCCTCCATCTCTAATATAATTAAATATATTAATCAATTAAGCTCTTCAAAAAAAATTTATTAAAATTTTGCCATAAATTTCCAACAATAACATTACCTTTAATTTTTATGCTCCTACTGTAGGACCCTATCAAAATCCAATTCCTAATTGATGTTGACATCATTCCAAGCTATAATCCTTGCAATTTTTGCAACTTAAATGGTCAATCATGCATAACTTATCAAGATAAAATATTTGAAAAAAATTAAATAATTTTTAATTAATTACACATTCTATACAGGTTTATATATCAATTAACAAATTTTAATTTTAAAGGACATATAGCTCACCAACAATACTATAGATCCACCTATACTAGGTATAACAAATTTGGCCTCTATAGTTTGCTAGAATCTATAAGCATGCTTGCAAAGATGGCTTTAGATGAAGTGTCTCCCACCAAGCTACTCACTGTCGTTAACATTAACTATAGCATCCAATAGTTACATGATGATACCATAATTGGCATTTGGGTACAAAAAAATATCCAACAATTATAAAATGAAGTTATACCAGAAACATTCCTTTGTCTGCATACCTCTTACTCTCTAAAATATGCACTTATAATCATTGATTTTGTACTTCTCTTAAACCCTCATTGACTTTTGTGTATACTCGTCTACTTGGTCTTCCCTTATTTTTAATGATAGCTCATCCAGATCAAATCAATCATACAGTCAGTAATAGATGTCCCTTTTTACACTAAACCTCTCTATCTCTTAGAGTTCATTGAATCTTATATCATTGACCTACTTTAGCTACCTTGGAGTAAGGCTTTGCATCAACTCAAAGACCTTCTCAAAATAACAATGCATTTGAAAATCTATAAATACTCATATACTATATTTATAATCACATAATAGTAATTCTTAATGATCAAACTATAATAATTTAATTAAATTCATTTCAAATATCGTGCTTTTTTCTTTATATTGCCACTTCGTTAACTTGTCATATAGGTTACAACATCATCCCCAACCTATAATTTAAAATCAAATCAAATTAAGTTTACATCATCACCATATTAATTTTTAATAAAAATGAATATTGATTATCTTCTTTTTTGCCATTATGACCTTCTTCTATCTTTCTTGTAAAGAAGATGGTGATCTAACTATAGCTTTTTTCCTTTTTTGAAATATAAAAATAAAAACATAAATATCAACAATACCAAACCAAATATTGTAACTAAATATAACATCCATGAAAGTCAAAGCATATTTTCTAATAAAATCCATAACATACCAAACTATAAGTTATAGATTCTTACCCAATGCCATAAAAAGCACAAACCAATAACACCTCTTATCCCTTACTCTAGATCTCATTAACTAATTCATTTTTAATAGATTAAATAGCCCAAAAACCATATTATAAATGTGTGTCTAAAAAATATATTACAAAGATAATATAAAAACATAGAAACTCTATAAAAAGAGAGAGAAAAAAAGAAGAGGGGAGCAATATTGTCTGCTTACCATATCTACTACTGAGTTGTTTGGCCATTGTGTCAATACACTAACTACCTTACTGTATAGGCATCTAAAACACAATGAGTTAGGAGAATTAAGAGAGAATTGAGTTATTTACTTTGGGGTTTTATTTGGAACTAAGAAATTAAAGAAGATAATGACAAAGACTACATTTTAATTAGTGTCAGGAGTTATTTGCAGCTTCTCACAGAAGCTTTCTATAAAGAAAATTACTCTATTACCTATTACAATGTGAATTACCTTATAAACATATAATGAATGCAGTTGAATATGGCTATGTGGTTGTCTATGTAAAAGAAAACCTATAATGGATATGGTTTGGTACATAAACGTTTATCAATTTATTTCCTTTTTAATATCCTTTTTTCTTAAACCTGACATGAGCATAGTCAGACATACAATGGTTTACTAAACCATGTTCATTTCTCTCTATCGTAAACAGGATTTAGCAAATGGTCATATAAAAAATCTTGTCTTATAATATATTAAACATGATTTAGCACACAGTCATGTACTAAATCATGTCTTATTATATGTTAAAGTGTTACTTATATATAATGCCTAGTATTTTTTGTATATAATGATATAAGATTTATATAGTCTCAATATAGTTTACATTAAGATATGGTTTTCTTTGTACCCAGTCATGGTATTTCCATATTAAAGTAAAGGTGTTTTTTTTCAATGCGATGATATTTTTTATATAAGTTTGATATTTAATTTATCAAGTTTTGATATAGTTTGTATTAGGGCATGATATTTTTTGTACTTAGTCATTATGTTGTTATATTAAAGTGTAGACGTTACTTTTTTTAATAAGTGATAGTATTTTTTATACATAGGCGTGATATTAAATGTATTAAGCTTTAACTTAGTTCATATTTAGGCATAGTATTTGTCATATTAAGTCAGGTATTCCTATGTTAAGGTTTAGATGTTACTTATTTTATATTGAGTGATGGTAATTTTTTTAAGTAGGTGTGGTATTGAACGTACTGACTCTTAATGTAGATTGTGTTAAGGCATGTTTTTTTTATCCTTATGTCATAATATTCCCATATTAAATTAAAGTTGTTACCTATCAAACATGAGTTATGGTACTTATATACAAAGGTGTTGTATTGCATGTATTAAGTTTTAGTATATTTTTATTGAAGAATGGTATTATGGATTAAGCCTAGCTTGAAATTTCTTTTCTACCTTAAGTGTGATCCTAATCAGGCTTCAGGCTACTTGAAGCCTAGGCAGACTAAATCATATAGCCTAAGCCTGAAATTAATTGAACTCTGATAGCCCAAAACTTGATCTGTCAAGTCAGGTCTAAAAATATGACACTATACCCCCATCCATTTCCATAGGCACACCATATATCCATTTCCTAGTTTATTGACCACAACTTTAAATCAATCATAGTAAAAACAAACATATATAATAATGAATGTAAAAACCACAGTAATTCTTATTTCATGATTATTGTTGCCATTACCACCTTTTTTATTCATTGTCGATGCTTTACGCTCAAGCCTAATAAACAATGCTTGTTAATGTTAATGGAATCTATTTGTCAATGTCATTGGTGTTTTGTTCTTTTTTATGTTTTGATTTTGGATGAGATAAGGCTTAGAGAAACTAAAATAAAAAAAAGGTTGGAGGCACAATAGCAAAACAAACGATAAAGAAGGATGGGAGAAAAACTACTAGAAGAGAAGTTTAGATGGGAGGGGGAGGCAACCAAAAAAAACTATAAAAAAAGAAAGAAAGAAAATGTAGGTTTTATATTTTTATTCATTAATACACAAAATGACATCATTTTTTAATTTATTCAATTGTAACAACCTTCTTTGATAAGGAAATCTTCCATCAGTCATCTACTCCCAGATATCTTACATATGAAATTTCTCAAACTCTCTTCAGTGATGAAGTAGATAGATACGTCCAAAGGCATATCAATGATGGTAAGTTCACTAATCTTTCTTGTAAAAAGCTAATCTTCAAATACCTTCATCCTTTTCTTTGGACCAAAACAATTTTGTCTAATTACCTTAACCTTTGAGCTGCCATCAATCTTTTGCTTGTAATGAAAGATAAGTTACCAAATTCTGACAAAATTGCTAAATACTCAAACCTCATCAATTGTTGCTCACTTTTCGAGAGGCTAAAGAGAATGCATAACAATTATTCTTAAATTGTAGTTTCACCAAAGAAATCTAAAGAGCACTCTTGAGAAGATGTTTAATTACTGAGGATTTAACCAACTTGAGCAGTATCAAAACTTGGTACTCAAACATTATATGTTCTAACAAATTTGTTTATAGGTGCTTCTGGTTGGTTCTGTAATAGCCCAGACTACCCACCCATAGATATTGTTCGCTTTGGGCCTTGGCCTAGCCAAGCTCTCACGATTTTGCTCTTCCCACTCCTAAGAAAACACGTCTTTGGGGAGAGGTATCCATACCTTTTATAAGGCTTACTTCGTCCCCTCTCCAATCGATATGGGAATCTCACAATAAAGCCTCTATCCAATGAACATCTCCCTCTTTTTTCATCATCAATTCACATTATACATACACAATTAACATCATAGAGTTCATTTAAACCACCAATTTCAAAAATTCAAAATTTCACAAACTTTCACCAAAGATAGGGAAATTCGGTTTTGGCTTAAGGAAGCTTCTCCATGACCCATTTCATTCATCTAAACCGTGTTTCATGCATATTCAAGCATGGAGAACAACATGTCTTAACACCAAACTCAAAATCATAACGTAGAGAGAGATGAGACAAAATTTACCTAAACTTTCCTTTGGCGATATCCTAAAATCCTTTGAGAATTTCTCAAATCTAATGATAGATTTGTATTCCTTGATCCCAAATCAACTTAGAATACCTTAGTTTGGGTTAGAGAATTAAAAACTTGGTGGAAATTTGGTGGTGGCCCTATGATGTTCTTCTCCTCCTCTCTTTTCCTTTCTTCTCCTTTCTTTCAATTAAAAACAAAGTGTTTTTAATATTTAATTGTGGGGTGCACGGCCACACAACGAAGAAGGGTCTAGAATGTTGACTCTTCTTTGACCAAATATAGTAAAATTACCTTTTTGCTCTTAGCTTATGTGAAACTACCATTATGCTTCCAAACTTTTCTTAAATTCGCAATTAAGCCCAAAATTTGGGAATAATCAAAATTTTTATTTTCATTTTGATGCCCAGACTTTTGAAAATTATAATTAACGCCCTTAACTATATAAAATTACATATTGGTCCTCCAAGAATTGAAAATTACATTTAAGTCTCTTAACTTTTAACAATTTGCAGATAAGCTCTTATGTACATCAACTTTTTCAATTAAGCTTTCTAAGTGTCTAATAAGTTTATAAATCATGTCTAAACACCTCTAAGGCATTAGAACACATTTAACTCAGCCACCAAGGTTATATCCATCCAATGGACTCGGTTTTACACACTTAAAAGCTTATGTGTCAGAAATCTCCAATATTTCGTATACCGATGAACTCTAAGTTTATGTAAGGATATATAAAATTATATATCACTGGCATATATACCGAAAGGATTCAAACACCACGTGGACTTTAACACCACACCACGTGGACTTTAACACCACACTTTAATCCAAAACTTTAAGACTTTAGGTTTATAGGTCATTTCCACTTATATGTCCTTCACTAGTTCTATCTCTTTCCAATATGAGATTCCTACTCAAACTTGACATTCTAACACAGATCCAACACAACCATATATATCTATATATATATATATATAGTAGTATTTCAAGTACAGACTATAATAAAAGGGCTCAGAGAGTCCAGCGTTACAGATATCACATGGACTTTTCATAGTTTTTTTTTTCCCTTGCAGTTACAATTTAATAAGGAGATGCAATTTGTTTTTATCTTTATTGACTAACTTCTCAAGAAGCACGCAGACAAAATCATCTAGTTTAATTGCACTATACCAATTTTATTGCCCTGATCCTCCTAAC
>JANZXP010055417.1:0-11365 GCA_027576715.1 Erythroxylum flavicans | reverse complement strand
CAAGGATTCGTCTATGTTACTGTTCACAAGGATTCCTCTGTGTTACTGTTCACGAGTATCGTCTGTGTTACTGTTCACAGATTTCCTCTGTGTTACTATTCATGGTTTATCTTCTGCCCTATTTTTTGACCCTTCAGAAGATACAATTGGCCTTTGAGGTCTTCATGAAAGTTTTAGCTCTTGAAGTCCTCTTTCAAACTATCTAAAGAAACCCTAATTTGGATGCCTAAAGAAAAAGTTATGCCAATAGCCCCGAAGCATGTACATATGTAAAGTGTGGACTCACCAACACTATTCCTTGAGGTATTCAGGTTGAAATGGAGCATTGGACAAGTCGACTATTTAGCTGCAAGTTGACTACTAACAATCAGACCTGTCATTTGGATAAATGAAATTGTTGACTATTCGAAACGGAGCTGAGCTTAGAAGGGGAGATTTGAATGCAAGTATAGTTGAGGGATGTATGTTATCCGAATACGATCGCTGGGGTCCAAAGTCTTATGGTATCAGAGAGAGCATGAAAGTCAGACTCCGAAAATGGGGTCTAGCACCATATGGTATCAGAGAAAGAAGATGAACCGATAATGATTTAAGTGATTCTCTATTGGAAATAGCTTAAGTCTTATGATTTTTCTGCAAGAGTTGGACTTCGGAAACGGAGTCTAACATTAAATCTTAGGTTAATTTTGGCAGAAGCTTCATTAAATGCCAAAATAGATCGTCTCGATTCCAAACTAGATCGAGACAATCAGGGTTTAGACCAAGAGGTGGATTTGTTCAAACTAGTATAGGTAGAGGATCAGTGTCAAGAGGGCAGTCACAACAGATGCCTGATTGTAAACATTGTGGTAAGAAGCATGGTGGTCAATGTTAGAGGTTATCGGGAGCTTATTTCCATTGTGGCTCTATAGAGCATCAGATCAGAGATTGTCCCAAGACTTTGGGATTATAGTTCATAATGAGAGGAGGAACAGTGACAGAGACATCTGTACAGCCGGGTAGAGCTATCGGATCTGTACATAGAGGTAGAACTCATTCAGCAGGGCCCAGTGTCAGGACTGAGGTATGAAGTAATCAGCCGCATTCTTAGGCCAGGGTCTACGTCATTACTAGATAGGAGGCTTAGATTTCCCCAGATGAGGTAGCAGGTGTGTTGAATGTTTTTAATTTTGAAGCATTTGTATTGGTAGATCCAGGGTCTACACATTCATTCATCGTATCGCATCTACATTTAGACTGCATTGTAAGAGAGAAATGTTGAATCGTCATTTAGTGGTGAGTGCTCCAGTAGGTAGTACTACAGTAATTGGTGAGGTATGTAAGGGGGCATAATTCGGATTAATCAGGAAGAGTTAGAAGGTGATTTGAATGTATTGCAGTTAAAGCAAATAGATATTATTCTAGGCATGGATTGCCTCATTGCTCATAGGGCAGTAATGAACTGTTATACTAAGGAGGTAATTCTTGAATCCCCTAATCAGCTGAGAGTGGTGTTTCGAGGAGTTAGTTAGGTAGTGTCAGCCCGACTAATTTCATTCATAAGTGCTTTAAGATTAATTCCAGGTATATGTGAGACGTATTTGGCCCACGTAGTTGATACCCGGAATGAACTAATCATTCAAGATATTTCTATTGTTAAGGATTTCCTGAATGTGTTTCCTGCTGAACTACCAGGTTTACCCCCAGAAAGGGAGATGGAGTTTACCATCGATCTTATTCCAGGTACCGCTCCTATATCAATTCCTCCATATAGGATGGCACCTGTGGAACTGAAGGAATTGAAGACCCAATTACAGGAGTTGTTGGAAAGGGTTTTATTAGACCCAGTATGTCACCTTGGGGAGCTCTGGTATTGTTTGTAAAAAGGAAGGATGGGACTCTGAGGTTGTGTATTGATTATCAGTAGTTAAATCGAGTAACAGTTAAGAATAAGTACCCATTGTCGAGGATTGATGATTTTCCTGATCAGTTATAGGGAGCTGAGGTATTCATAAAGTTAGATTTGAGATCGGGATATTATCAGTTGAAAATAGCTGAGGCTGATATACCAAAGAGTGCATTTAGAACAAGATATGGACACTTCAAAATTTTGGTGATGCCATTTGGATTGACTAAAGCCTCGACAGCTTTTATGGCCTTGATGAATAAGATATTCCAACCTTATTTAGATTGCTTTATGATTGTGTTTATTGATGATATTTTGGTGTATTCGAAGGGTAGAGAGGAACATGCAGAACATCTGAGGTTGGTTGTATGCCAAGTTCAGTAAATGTGAATTTTGGATTGAATAAGTAGTATTCTTGGGTCATATTGTATCTGGACAAGGCATACAAGTAGACCCAAAGAAAATAGAAGCAGTGATAAAGTGGGAGGCTCCAAGAAATGAGACTGAGATCCGGAGTTTCTTAGGATTAGTTAGTTATTATAGAAGGTTTGTCGAGGGGTTTTTACTAATCTCAGCCCCTTTGACAAAATTTATAAGAAAGAATGTGCCTTTTAGATGGAATGATGATTATCAAAGAAATTTTGAAGAACTGAAACATCGATTGACTACAGCACCTGCATTGACTATTCCCTCAGGAACTGGTGGTTATGTAGTATACAATGATACTTTGCATCAATGATTGGGATGTGTATTGATGCAGTATGGCAAGGTGATAGCCTATTCATCGAGACAATTAAGGTCTCACGAGATGAACTATCCGGTACATGATTTAGAACTTGCCGCTGTAGTATTTTCTTTGAAGATTTGGAGACTATACTTGTACGGTGAAACTTTTCAGGCATTTACTGATCTTAAAAGTTTGAAATATTTGTTGAGTCAAAAAGAGTTGAATATGAGACAGAGGCAATGGATAGAGTTATTGAAAGATTATGATTGTACAATTGAATATCATCCTGGCAAAGCTAATATGATAGTTGATGCATTAAACAGGAAATCCAATAGCAATGTGGCTCAAATACAATTATAAAGGTTTCCTAACCTAGTTCAATTAAGATCATTGAATGATAAATTGAAATTGGGACAAGATGAAGCAATGATAGCCATACTAAAGTTGAGACCGATGTTGCATGATAGAATTAGAAGATATTAGAATAAAGATCCTAAAATGGTAAACTGATTGAGAAGATTAAGATGAATACAGATTCTGAATTTAAATTGAGAGATGAAAAATTATGGTTAAAACAGAGGTTGTGTGTTCCTGGTGTGGGGAATTAAGAAAGGAAATTCCAAAGGAAGCGTATGTAGCAGCTTATGTTATGCATCTTGGTATTACCAAGATGTATAACATGTTGAAGCAACATTTTTGGTGGCTAGGGATGAAAAAGCAAATGGCTGAATATATGGCTAAGTGTTTGACTTGCTAATAGATCAAAGCAGAGATGGTAAGCTACAATCATTACCTATTCCAGGGCAGAAATGGGAGAAAATCAAGATGGATTTTATTATAAGCTTATCGAGGACTTCGAAGCAACATAATGCCATCTAGGTCATTATTGATAGGTTGACCAAGTCAGCTAATTTCTTGCCAGTGAGAGAGAATAACTCGCTAGATCAGTTCACTCGGAGATATATGAATGAAGTAGTGAGATTACATGGGTTCCAGTGTCCGTTGTGTCGGACAGGGATCCTAGATTTACCTCGAGATTTTAGAGTAGCTTATAGATAGCTTTGGGTACAAGGTTGAACTTCAGTACCACATTTCATCCTTAAACAGATGAGCAGAGTGAGAGGACAATCAAGACTACTGAGGAAATGCTTAGAGCATGTGTATTGGAGTTTTAAGGAGCTTGGGATCAGTACATAGCTTTGATTGAATTTGATTACAACAACCACTGCCATAGTAATATTGGAATGGCATCTTATGAGGCATTGTATGGTAGAAAATGACAATCGCATCTATATTGGGATAAGGAAGGTTTGAGAATGATAGAAGGCCCAGAATTGATACAAGATACTGTGGATAAGGTAAAATTGATCCGAAGTCGAATAAAA
Source organism: Erythroxylum flavicans (assembly GCA_027576715.1). Taxonomy (NCBI): domain Eukaryota; kingdom Viridiplantae; phylum Streptophyta; class Magnoliopsida; order Malpighiales; family Erythroxylaceae; genus Erythroxylum; species Erythroxylum flavicans. Next base: position 7,368 of record JANZXP010055417.1, on the reverse strand, counting down.
GCAGAACAAGGTAGACGAAGAGTTATATCGATCAGCACAGAAACAATATGGAATACAGTGTAGGAGACAAAGTGTAACACTCCGTTACCCATGTTGAGGCTAGAATAGTAATTATGAGAGATTATTTAAAGAGTAGAAAATATATTTCTTGCTCATGCATTATATGATATGCACATACATTTGAATATTGAATTTTTGCACATGAAAATAATTGTACATGCATTCATTGATATTTTTTGGGTATAATTGATCTATAAATGTGATTATATTTGGAATTGTGAATTATATGTGTTAAAAATTGATTTGGAGAGTATATCTATCGACTTAGAATTTTTAGAGAAATTTTGAGAATTTTTTAAAGTTTAGGGGTATTTTTGTACTAGGAAAAATGCCAAGTGGTAGAACAATTGATGAATAGTGGTAGAAATAAATGTCAAATGGCAGTAGAAATTTTAATATGTCTCATTAAGATTTAATGACAAGTTTCATTGAAAATTGGGAGAAAATTTGGATTGAAAATTGGAGACCAATTGACTAGTTAAATAAAAGACCAAGGAGAGACCTTAAGGAAGTGACATGTGTCACTTGCCACACCACATGCCACACACCTCACACTCTTGCAACTTCTCTTGTAAGACTATCTTTATTTTTGTTTTTCATTTGGATAAAACATGTTTTCTTTTCTTCACTTCTTTTCGTTCATCACTTTTCATCTCTACGTCAAAGTGAACCTTATTCTTACCTTTCTTTGCTACTCTCATCTTGTTGTCTTCTTCTTGTTGTCTCAAAAGCCTAACCTAATCCACCCTAGAAAGTTGATGATCGTGAGTATGGAGGAGTAGGGTTCCTTGGTGTTTTTGAAGAAACCTAAGAGTAAAGCAAGTAAGTTAAGTTTTAATCTTCATACGTAGTGTTAAATTGAACATATATGATGAGAAATTTGATGATTGATCATTATATGTGTTTTAACATGGGTTTTGTGTAAAAGTAAAGAGATCATGCTCTAAACGGTAGTGAGTTAATGTTATTCATTAAATGAGAGAAGTAGGATTATAGTTTCAGACAAAGTAGAGTGATATTGAAGTTAAATACGCACTAGATAGAGTGCTTTCACTGAACATGCATCTGTATTTTGGCCATATCTTCATCTATAGGTGTCTAAATGGGATGATTTTTAATGTAGATTAAACTAGAGATATATGGATACAATTTTTATAAAGGAAGTGAATTTTAATTCTGCCTTTAAGGGCCTTGAAATTTGGCTTGAAGTTAAGAACTGTGAGTTGTCATGGTATAAGAACAATCTATAGTATTTTAAGTATAACTTTCAAAATAAGGAACCAATTTGTATGAACTTAGATTTGTTAGAAACTTAAGACATAGATGAACATTTGTTTAGAAGAAGGCATTGCCATAAAACTTCATTTTCTAGGTCATAATGGTCATACAAAACTGACATGAAAGAGTTGGAAAAGAATTTGAAGATGAGTGATCTGGAAGGACAGACGAAACACAGACGATCTTGAAGGATAGACAAAACACAGATGATCTTGAAGTAGAGACGAAACACAGACGATCACGACCCAAAAGATGTTTTAAAGGTTGTTTTTTTTATTGAGTATACTTTGGTATTTTGATGATTTCTTCATCTATAGTGATCTGAATGGAATGATTTTAAATTGAAGTAAACTAGAGACATAGGGATACAATTTGCCGAAGACATCAAAGTTTAAATTTGTCTTTAAGGATTTCAATTTTTGGATTGAATTTGAATAAAAGGTACTATTACAGTTAAAGAACAGTCTGAATTTATTTAGAGTATAACTTTTGGGATACTGAACTAAATTGAATGGTCTTAGTGTCATTAGAAACTTAAGACAATGGGGAACAATTTTATAGAAGAAAGTATCCTTGAATTACTTCATTTTCATTATTAGACTGATCATGGAAAGATACTCGGGATTTTCTTAAACATGCATTATACGTATTTCGTATTTATAAATGTGTATCAATGAATAGTTATAATCGTGCTAAAGTGTGATATGTGCATTTTGCTTAGTATAGAGGAGCATTTGAAACGTCAACATCTAGATGTTACCGAAACTTCAAGGCAATAGCTTCGAAAGCAATCCGTGAGTAACCTAGATGATCTCACTCAATTAATTGTTGTGTTAGATTATGTTTGAAATATCTTAAGAATGTGAAATTGATTGTGTTGATTCTGGACAATGAAGGTCCAAAGTTTCTGATGAACGAATGTGATATTTGAAGTGCTACTTGTATGTGAATGTGAAGAAATAAATGTTACTTAAAAAATTTTGTTGAATGTCAGACTAAGGTCCGAAGATGATTGTGTTTTGACGATGAATGTGACTGATTGAAACAATGATTGAATGGATGTGTGAGATGCATTTCATTTCAGGAATGTATGAAAGATAAAGGCAGTTGTGACCGGAGTCGCCAGTAAAAGAGCTTAAAGCTCAGAACGTGATAAGAGCCCTTGGCTCAGTTGTGCATGTACCTGGTATCCACTAAGGGATATGGAACATTATTCGATACAACTTAGCATCCATTAAGGGATACGAGCTAGAAAAAAAAAGAGGCACTCGGTCTCAACAAAGTAACAAATGAAACTGAATCATATGCATTACATTTACAATTGATATGTGTACTTTTGTATGAATGAAATGTTTGGTATAATTGTCCCGAAAGTGATGTGTGAAGCTTTATGCAAAAATGCAAAGATGTGAATTATATGTCTGCATATTTGATGTGTTGCATGAATTGAGTGAACCATCGATGATAATTACCTCATCTAAGTTTGCAAAACTCACCTAAAATTGCACGTTGACATTTCAGGACCGAGGGAGGACTTTTGCTACTGAGAGACCATACAAGAAGCATAATTCTTGTACTTTTGTGAAGAAAATGGCTCACAGGTCGGTCAGCTGAGATTGGAAGATTAGATAGATCTTTTTATGTATCTCCTCTTTTATATAGCTTATTTTGTAATAGGTTATGACGATGTATATGTACGATTATTCGAAAGCTACAATGTATTACATTCGGATTTATGAAATGAAAAGGGGGAAAATTTTGGTTTTAAATATTATGACTTTCTTGATGATGCCTTATAAAGGAAAAAAAATGATGATGCCAGGTTAAGTGAATGTTATGATTGAACGTAGCGCACCATTATCATAGGTTATGGACTTGAATATCCTCAGGGTGTTCCAGTATGTACCCCATGGTAACGGGGCACTACTCAAAGTATTTCTGAGAGTCTCGCCTTGGCGAGGAGTTTTGAGATTTGGCAAGAAGGGAAAGTTGAGCCCTAGGTACATTGGCCTTTATGAGATTATAGAGAGGATAGGACCATTGGCGTACAGATTAGCCTTACCGAGTGAAATGTCTCAAACACACAATGTTTTTCATGTGAGCATGATTAGGAGGTATAGATTTGATCCGATGCATGTATTACTGACTCAAGAGATTGAAATTGCTAGTAATCTAAGTTATGTTAAGGAGCCGGTCAAGATAGTGGGATATCAGGCAAAACATTTGAGGAATCAGGAAATTCCATTGGTGAAAGTCCTATGGAAAAATCATTTGAGTGAGGAAGTAACTTGGGAAATAGAATAGCATATGAGAAAGCAATATCTCCACCTATTTCATAAATCAGGTAAGAATTTCGGGGACGAAATTTTTTAAGGAAGGGAGAATTGTAACATCTCATTATCCCATGATTAGGGTTAAAACCCTAGGATACTATAAATGAGAGTTTATTGAGAATTTAGAAGTGCATTTCATGCATTATATGGCATACACATGCACGTGAATAATATGTCACTCATGAAATAATTATACAAGCATTCATTGACATTTTCTGAGTATAAGTGATTTTTAATGTGATTAAAGTGTGAATTATGGATTAATTGTCTTGAAAATTGAATTAGTGTGCATTAGAATTATTTTTGTATTTTAATTGGAGACATTTCGGATATTTTAGAAATTTATCAAAAATTTGGGGTATTTTAGACTAGGAAAAATATAGAAATAAAAGACAAATAGAAGTGTGACAAATGGACTAGTAAATGTGTGACAATTGGACTAATTACTATGTGACAAGTGGAGCATTAGCTAACTGACATTTGGTAGCTTGCTTCACATGATGACAAATGCAAGACATGCATTAGAGACATGTGACAAAGCTAAGTTAAGCCACCTAAGTCACATTTTTTGTTAGGCAAGGAAGATTTCTACAGCTCTCTTATGCTTCACCGAAATTCTCCATCACCAAAAACCTCCCTTCTTGCTTATCCATCACTGAATCCTAGCTTGTTCATATGTCTTGGTGTTTGATTAATACACCTTGCAAAATCTTCAACTATTTGGGGGGTTTTTGATTGTTGCTGAATCTTTGTGTTTTTCCATCCACCAAAATCTCTCATTTTGCTCCCCCCACCCATTTTTGGAATTTTACTGAAGAGAGAGAAGCTTAAGACAAGTAAGTTATGCTTAAAGTTGTATGTGTAGTGTAAATGATAAATGTTTGTAAAATGGATGCATGCATGAGTGGTGTATGTTTTCATGCTTGTAGATTGATGCATGTGTGGGTGGTGAAGGAAGAAACAAATTCATGATATGATTAACAAGATAAAGGATTTTAGCAATGAAGTAATCTGGAGCATGTTATATGCAGTGTTTTTACTGAACATGCATCTATATTTTAGACATAACTTGATTTCTGAATATCCAAATTCGATGAATTTTGATTTAGAGTAACATAGAGACATATGGATACATTTTTCTTGAAGGAATCGAATTTAAATATATCCTTAAGAGTCTTGAAATTTGGCTTGAAGTTGAGAATTGTGTTCGATCGCGGTATGAAAGTAGTCCGTAGGGTTTTGACTATAACTTGCATGATACTGAACCAAAATACATGAAATTGATGTCAATAGACACTTAAGACATTGTAGAACATTTGATTAGGAGAAGGTGTTGGGTGTTGTCTAAATAACTCATTGTGTAGGTCATAATGGTCATACAAATTTGACCTAAAATCTACTTAAGAAAATCTGGAAAAAAATGCAGAACATGTGATATGGAAAAATATAGAATAGGTACTATTTTAGGGTTTATGAACAATCATTAATTGTTAAACTATGCATTGATGTTATTGAACTGAAACTGAAGTAAAAATGAAGAAGTCATCAATCGTAAATGATAGAATTTGATAATGAAGTGTTTGATAAAATGGATACCATGTTATGGAAAAGGATAGGTTTAATGAATTATATTATGTAGTTGAAGAGGTTTAATCAATTGATTAGAGTTTGATAATTTTGTGAAAACAAATTGGTATGTGAATTAGTATGGAATGATGTTGTGTTTGTAGTAAAGTAATATAGAAAATTGGAGTGAACTTGGTGTTAAAATGTATGTGAGTTTTCGATAAACGGAAGAAAGGAGGAAGAAAAACGCACCAGGGCACGATCGTGCATTAGCACGATTGCGACCCTTGCTAAAAAAGATGGAAGTCACAATCGTGCAAAGAAAAGGAGGAAAGTCACGATCGTGAACTTGTATGAAAGTGACTGAGAGGAAATGCAAAGGGTGTTTTGTTTTGAGTGATGTTCAGACTAATAAAGGCTAGGATGTTTTCATATGAAGTATTAAGGTTGAAATGAGTTCTTAAATGAATTTAATTGATGTTGAATGAAAGGATTAAAGTGAAAAAAAAGGTATTAAGGATTAAAAGAATGTTTTGAAGGTGTTGTAAATTATTTCTAAAGAGTATTAAAGAAACATACCTGAGAAATTGTCATTGAACATACATGATACATGATACATTCATAAATGTATTTATAACTGATTATTCTTATGAAAATGAACATGAGTGACATATAAATGTATATGATTGCATATAGAGGAGCACGTTAAGCGACAGTTTCCAGAAATTGTCGGGACTTCAAGGCAATAAGCTAAAGGGAGCATTTGTGAGTCGACCTAGATGATCTTCCTAGGATTGATTGATTGATTTTACTTAACTTCCAATTGTTGAACTGTTTGTGATCTGTATGTAAATTCTGGACTTTAAAGGTTAGAGGAGTTTGATATTTAGGAATGTATTAGAAGTTTTTATTTGTATCTAAAATTTGAATGATATCTGTTTGCAACTGATTTCTGAATCCTCAACGAAAGTTGAATGCCAGACTGAGGTTCGATGAATATAAGATTCTGTCTGTGCATCATAAGTGGATGCTATTCATGGCATATTCTGTTATTTGATGCATTTCATAAAATACATGTTTAGATAAAGGCGTTGTGATCAGAGTAGCCAGTCTGAAAGAGCTATAAGCTCAAAATTCTGCATGTAGAGCTTTGCTCCGTGATTTTTATATCTGACCGAGCCCAATAGGCTAGTATCTGTATCTGAAAGGCACTTGGTCATAACAAATAATAATGAATCTGGAGTCTCATATGCGTCAGTATTTATGATTATGAAATATATGCTTATGAAATCTTTTCTAAAGTTGTGATGTTAAAGTGATATGCCATGATAATGTGATTGATTGGGTTGTACAAGTTCTGAAAGAATGTATGCAATGTGTATGACATTCATTATGTCTTATTGCGATGTGTTGATGGATTGTAAAACCTATCTACATGTTTTACGCTCAAAAAATCACAAGTGAATGGGTCGTGACTTGTAATTAGAAAGAGCTGATATCGATCCCACAGGGATTGATGCCCAAACACCACTTAATTTAAAAAAGACTTTGTTTAAGAAATAAAGTTGTTTAATGCAATTAATCTAGAAAATTAAATTAAAATTAAAAAGACTATTGTAAATAATGGACAAGACCGTAATTGCAGAAAGTTTGAATTCAAGGATCGGAATGATAGAGATTACTTTTTCCTTATTCTGTCTCCCACATGTTTTATTGATTGAATCGTGTCTTATCCTAGATTTCTGAATGTACTAATTATCCTCTCTCAAGGTGTAGCTATTTGTCCCTAATTGAATGTACGGGAATCGATTGAACGATCCCTCAACCTACCCAATGACTCAACCGATTCAACTAGTTATTACACTATCCTATGGATGATCAATTCACTAATTGAGATCTCTCTTCTAATTATTCAATTAACATTATAATTGCTAGTCTATGGGTCGCTAACTCTCGTTGTACGATCCTACATGATTTTCATCTAACTCATTCTCTTGAATTGTTGCAAGATGACAATTAAGAATAACAATTATCAAAGACACTTCATTCAATTTAATAAAACATGAGTTTTGACAAAATAATGAAAAAGCAATCCCTAATATGAAATTAGCCTAACATAGTCTCCATAACA
>JANZXP010055366.1:0-11367 GCA_027576715.1 Erythroxylum flavicans | reverse complement strand
TACACACTTCTCATGTTCTTAAGATCATGTTTGCATTAAAAGAACTCATTTATTCCTTAAACATATCAAAATTTCCAGATTTGAACTCATTCTCATCAAAACAGCCCATTGTTTTATACTATGACTTCAATTAACTACATAAACTTATCAGGATATCTTCTGACTAAACTATTTCACAAAAGCATTAATAGGACATTAACAATCATTTTTCATGTTTTATACTTTGATCAATTCGAGCTCTAAAGTCCCCCAAAATAAGGAAATAATATAAGGTTTCTGCATAGGAGTTTGTCACAGGCAGTATTAGAAAAACAAGCATAACTCAAGCTCTAGTCACTATTTTATCTAGCCACTTTATAGAGATCAAGCTAAGACCTATATCTACAACTTTCATTCTTTGCGTTTCTTCAAATTAATTCATTAAAGACGTAAAATAGGTCAAAAGAGGAAGATGAAATTGAAACCAAAATTTCAACCTACAACTCTAATTTTCCATTTTTTTCTCAAGGCAGATTTTCGGGTCAGTTTGGCATGATCATTATGACCTATAAAATGAGGTTTTTGGGCAACACCTTATTCTAATCAAATGTTATTCTATATATTAAGTTTCTAATGACATCAAATTCATGCATTTTTGGTTCAGTATCATGCAAATTATAATCAAAATACTACAAACTGTTCTCATACTGAACAGAACACTATTCTCAACTTCAAGCTAAATTTCAAGGCTCATAAGGATAGATTTAAAATTTAATTCCTCCATGAAAAATGTAGCCATATATTTCTTGTTTACTCTAAATTAAAATCCATTCAAGTTGGATATTCACAAATCAAGTTATAGCTAAAATATAGATGTATGTTCAGTAAAACTCCATATAAAATATTCTAGCACACTTCATCATAAACCTTACATGCAATTCATTCCAATTCAAACATCATTTTCATACCATTTAACATGTTATAAAGCTCAGATTGTTAAGCCTTTCATGCTTCCAACTCAGTTCAAAATTGCAGATTCACTAAGCCTCTAAGCATGCAAAATTCATCACAAACTTAAGATGGAAACAAGGCATTTTTGGACAGCAACAAGATGATCACTTCCAGCTGGTTTCTTGGTTATTTTGTGAAGGACTAACATGTGAATTTCGTGTAGAAATTTGGCTAGGGTTAGACTACAATTTCAGAGAGAAAACTTCATGAAATTTCAGTGGAGAAGGTGAAGAACAAAGGAGGAAGACTGCTGGCTATCCTTGCTGTAATTTTGTGCTAGGTGTCATCAAATTACCTAAGCCATATGTCTTAAGGTATGTAAGACATGTTCCTAATGAAGATGCTGCCATTAATCCATTCCTTAAACTACCATTTGTCACCAATTAATCAGTCCATATGTCAATCCAAGATTGGTCCACTTGTCACACAATAATTGGTCCATTTGTCACTCCATAATTAGTCCATTTGTCAATTAATTACTAATCCAATTGTCACTCATTTAACTATGCCAATTGTCACTCAATTTTAAGCTTAGTCATCCTAATTTTCCATGTCTCAATTAGTCTTGCGACTAGGAATTTTTCCTAGTCCAAAAATACTCCATAATTTTAGAAATTTTCGAAATGTCACCAAAAATGCAAAATTAATTCTAATACACACCAATTCAATTTTTAAGACAAATAATCCACAATTCACATTAAAAATTACTTATACCCAAAAAATGTCAATGAATGCATGTACAATTATTTTAATGAGTGTCAACATTATTCATGTGTATGTGTATGTCATATGATGCATGAAATGCACTTCTAAATTCTTAGTAAACTCTCATACATAGTATCCTAGAGTTCTAACCCTAATCACGGGATAATGGGATGTTACACATCCTACCTCAAAATACTGCAAAACTGTATAGAATATATACCTCAATGCTTACAATAATTACACACTCAAATGTGTGCAATTATTTATGTCCACCCTCCTCACATATAAGTTGAGTATATTAGCATACATAAGCCACACTATGTAATACAATCATATAGGTATTAAATGGGGTAACCATACCATTGATACAATAAGGTCCATAAGGATGGGTCACCTACTTAGTATGTCCATACATATAACACTATTATGTAAATTCCAGATGTTATTACAAACATGAGCAGATATGTATACCACATTTACCTTATATTCAAGGAGGCTAGGTTTGTAAGCCTACATTATCCATGATAACATAGTATATCACTAGGATCATATGGATAGATAATACCTACTCATATGGTATAATTAGATGTATGTACTATGCCATCATAGGCATGACTTATATAAGGTACAACATACCACCTATCTACCGACTATAAATACAAGTAATACATATTTGGCCACATATATAGTAATTATTATCTCAATAATGCCTTTAATGTAGCACCTAATGTATTTAGGTGCTACATTACCAAACAGTGGTTACTTGTGTGCTTGTATCTCTTCAGGTAGTATACGGGTATGCATGAATGTTACATATTAGTGATATGATCATATCAGAGTACCCACATTACTAATGGAATGTAAGATATCTATGTTCATTATGGGCTCATAACTTTGGTAATCTAGGACATATACCTATATATTGTATGGACACCCAAATCATTACAATATTAGTGAAATACTGTATAATTGCTTGTAATTGGATACACATGTGGACTCAAGGTATTACATACCAATTACGAATTGATGATAACAATATTTCTAACCCACATATAATAAGGGTAGAATATAAAAATGGAGGGTTACTAGTTAGTGACTGACAGTAAATAGTTCCTATGTCAATGATATGTACGTAACTATGTGCACATAACACGTACCTAGTGGTACCTTAAGCATTATACATCCGTTAAAATGGATGTATAATATGAGGTTACATACTAGCCAATAAGATATTATGACAGATACGTATCCTACACCTTATATACCATATAATGCTCACATCTACGGTTGGATAACTATGAGATGCAGACATATGATATGGTATTTACACATATCACTAGTCTTACCCTAAAATATTAGGTAATCCATCTCTCTAATGATTGGCGTATACATTACGTGGTGGCACCCATGTCTTATTACATGGTATAGGATATGTATTGCCCTTATTGAGGTTGACTGTTTAACGGTTATTTATCTGGTGTATAGAGATGGCCCATATAGGCAACAAGGGTACCAGTATGGTTGTTTTTTGCACCATAGATGGGTCATTATTATGGTATAATGACCTATCTACGGTGTAAAAAAACAACCATACTACACCTGTCTAGGGTCATGCATTAAGTAACAAATATGACATCCTTTCCCCCCCATTTATGATACCATACCTTAGTGTCCCTATTCACAATCCTTGTGTGATGTTAGATAACCATAATAACGCATATGTGTAATTTAGTCCTAGAGTGGACATGTACACTTGTCAGTGTTTGAGTATGGCATTATATTTTACTATGGAACTAATAACACGTGTGGGGTAATTGATCTCTATATACATATCACACCCTGTATGATATTACCATACTCACACATGCCATATCTGGGTGTGTACCACTATGACAGGTATGGTACAATTGTATGTCATAACCCTTACCAGGTCCATAAGCTATATGATTCCCAAGACTTACATGAAAGTCTTGGGGATCCTTGTTATGACAATGTAATATTTGATAGTGACTGGTAAATATAAGTCATAACTTATATTGACATTACAACTTATAGCCTAATGGTATATGATATCATAGTATGGACTTCTTTATATACCACTGATATAAATATGTTACATATTTAAGTTATGTAATGAAGGTCACTATACATTATATAGTATGTACCAATGTCCAACCCTTATAACTATAGTCATGAGTGTTTAACTAACACATAATTAACCATGATGGCTACGTTGTATTGGTGGTCAGAAAATGTCCCAATAAATGCACACCTATACTTGTATTGTGTAGTCACATACCCATACCACATTATCAACCATAGGTATGATAATGGTCCTTTCTCATAGTCTATCATTGGGTATCCTATAACACATGGTATGCACATTGTTTAGTATGATACAAGTTTTCATACCAAGTGTACAGATATTATAACATTACAATGCATATATGGATGTATATATCATATGTAATACAGGTCAGTTGGGTACTGCATACACACAATCAGGGAGGTTGTATAATATGTATCATTCTCAATTATAGATGTATAAACCCAATTGTCTGATATATGTCACTTATATATCAAATAATTGGGTTTATCATCTATACTTGAGAATGATTATATATCAGACAATTGGTACACACAATGGGACAGTCCATAATTGTCATGTTCAATGAATGAGTCTATTGTATGACTATGTACATATCATAGTGTACATAGTATGCAATGGGTCCACAATACTATAAGGACAATTGGTATACACAATAGGACAGTCCATAATAGTCATGTTCACAAAATGAGTCTATACTAGCATATAATTGTGTGTTGTACCATCAATGGATTAGACAATTATGATACTACTAGCATGGTCTAGTATAATATTATATACATCAATATAATGACATTTAAACCCCCACTTATCTGATTATATGACAAAAATCAATGAATATGAGAGCTTTGGTATCATCAGATATAGTGGCATTATATACTATTGTACCCAATTAGTCATCTAAAGGTTGTTTCGTACTAATATATAACGAAATATGCATATGTAACTATAATATCATTATGTCACTGTTTATAATACCTAATACCATATAGTGACTATCACTGTGAATATTTTTTGGGATAAATGTGAATATTATGGAATAATTTGATATTATATTACCACATGTGTATAGTAATTATGTATATCTAATTAACTTTTAGGGTTGTAACATTTGTGTCACATACCAAAGGTAGAATGGATAGATATAGTCTGACATAATGCCAATGGCATTATATGACCATTCGATATGGTCATGATATACTATACATATCAAAATACCATACGGGTGACACCAATGATATACCATACACTTTATAGTGATATAAAGTGGTAAATATATCCAACCATTCTAAATTGGTTGGATGGGACATTCCCAATCTCATATCCTATGTTAGACCTACCCATGACAAGTGCACATATTGTTACTGTACATATACGTTTATATTTATGATATTATGTATATACTTAGTCATGTATATACATGGGTTGTAACAATTGAATATAGTATACTAATATCATAGGGTATGTCTAGTGCCAATATATTACAACTAAATTAAGGTATGTACAATTACCATTCGGATACATACCATAATTATCATGAATTGTTAAGTTGATATGTATGGTATTTAGTAATATAGTAATTATTTAGTATACTTGGCATATATGTCCATGTGTATGCCATGTGTGTATAATAAATTACCATGGTTATATGCCTGTACCATGCAAATAACACTTATTATTAGATAATATAACAGTTATATGTGCGTATACCTTATTCAGTTACTGATTGTAATTACTGAGTTACACTTACATAGCCATTACTTACCATTATAGTAGATATGCCATCCACATATTAATATAGGAAGTATGGACCTATGACATTATGCACCTAATATGAAGTGTGATATGGAAGGTTTGCAAAGCCTTTTATACAGTTGTTGTAGGTGTCATCTGGTATATCAAATATGGGATACGTATGTTGTGAGTAGTTATTATGTAGCATTTAGGCCCCTAAAACACATAAGTGCATATGTGTTCTCCTGCTTGTTCATATTATAGTCCATATTATGTATAATACCATACTGACACTAAGGTATCATATGTATGTATAGAACATGTGATATAGGATAACTGTAGGTATATGGTTATATCATATGTTGCATATGGTACTTAGGTGCATATTATACTATACTATTAATACCTATATAATTGTAGAAGACAACAATGGTACTGGATGTAGTACATATGGGATGTATGTGCCTTTTACATAAGGGTTATATCCATGGGTTACCTTGGATATATGATAGTGATGTACCAAAGGACCCTATATGTTAGTGGATCTAACATATTGTATGGCAATACCATAACATAGTATGCTATTAAAGGACATAATGTCTGAATTGGATGTACTATCCAATATTAGTTGTATCCAAATATCTATTGTGGTGGATATAGAATGGGCTTACATAATATCTATATGTAAATATTATATCATGGGCTATGGTATACTATATCATAGTATAACCATCCATTACATTATGTGGTCAAGTATACCCTAATAATACAATAATCATAATGTACCCATCCTATGTGAGTATATTATATAATATAACCTATACATGTAGGGTGGGTACCATGTATGTATTAAGATGGATAAACTCAGTATATATACCACTGTACTGTCTATAACATTAAAGGATTATACAGCTATATTACACCCCATTATACTATATACGGACATAGAATCCTATATAGTATATGCAATGAGATATATACATATATATATATATGTGTGTGTGTGTGTGTGTGTATATCCTACTTGTCTTCTCTTTTATCTCCAGTTGATGTACATATGGTATCATAATTTATATGTGGGTTAGAAATATTGTTATCATTAGTTACATTACACATGCTTACCTATATCATATATACAGATGATATAAGAAGTTTACTTATGGATGATATCATATGTTTAAACATGGAATGGACCATAATTATATAGCATGTTATTATCATGTTATACCTATTGTAACTAATACATCAATTATCCAAAGATATACCTAATATGGGTGGATTTATATATTTTATAGTAGTCTACCATGGATAATAACATTAATCTTGGCTACCATGTATACCACTCAAGTTTAGAAAAAAATTGGAATTATTTCCCCTGCATTATAGGGCAATTATATGCATAATGCAACCTCAAGGTTACAAATGTAGATTGGCTACATCCAATTTACATTTGCAACCATAAGGTGTAAATATATCATGGCTGTATCATCTACAATGGATATATCTGGTGGTGCAATTAATAAGATCCATCATTTTTAATATGTAAAATGATGAATCTTATTATATTATATACAAATGGTGTGATAATACCATTGTACATGGAAGGTTGTATATAAGTGCCTTTGCATCCATCATTTTAGGGACCATAGGTGATCCATCATCCCTGTACAAACCATGGCATATAACACGCATATTCCAGCCACCCATTTCATATAGATAAACACAAACAAGGTATATTTACACATTATGGTTACAACCATGATATATTTAACTATAGAATAAATCATTTGTATGCACTATTATAGGTGACCATATACCACATTACAAAGTGGTATCGTGTCACCTAAAACCAAAGGGTATACATATCAAGTAATTATGTATAACATCCATATGGTATGTATACAACATTGTACATACTCCAATTGTAGGATGATCAATATCTAATAATAGTATATACTATGTGATGTACCCACACACATCATATGGGTACACTACATAGTATATACCATACACACATTACATACCATATAGTGTTTATGGTATGCCAATATAAGGTATGTACCATATGTTAGTACACAACTTTTTGATACAAAGGCTATAGATGAAGGTAATACCAAACATATCTCATAGTGACGACCCTATGGTACCAACATAATTAATAGGTATGTAATCCATAATTGTATATAACACATTCTCATTATGAGTATTACTGGTATGTATACAATTACAACTATCAGACAATGTAAGGTACCAAGGTACCATATAACATCCATTGTGTGATAGCATACACAATGCAAACTAGTTTGTGTATATATAGGTTGTTAGACATAATGGGATTCTAGTAATAACCATATTAACTAGTGGTAGGGATGTACTATAAGTTAAATATGGCCTACATTGTTATAAATAGATAACAATGGGCATATATGTGAGCAAGCCTATAGGAATATATGTCATATAATGACTTGGATTTAAGGCTATACGTGATGTTTGCTCATGACAGGAGCATATAAAAATGACCAGCCGTTATTCAACACTAGTGGTATGAACTGGTTTGTCAGTATGGATGTTGTTAATATGACCTATGCATTATACATAATTACCAGTACACGTGTGCCGGAGGATGGCTATTCATATTTTTACTTGTATACAATTTACAATAGTTGTTAGTATATAAGAGGGCTTATAATTATTGTATACCTAGGGTATACCCTATATACATATGGGTTATATATTGGTATCCATTCAGGCATACAGTATTTGTGCAATAATACCACCCTACCATGCAACGTAGTGCATACCATACAATTCTATCAGGTGGTGCCGCATATGTACCCTGCATCCTTGTTATTTAGTAACTGTTACTAGTATTAATGGCTAGTGTAACGGATGTATAATGCACCGTTCCTGGATTGAATTGTATACCTACATTATATACTATGATGTCCCATCTGCAATCCATCACTGGAGTAAGGATAGTAATATAGGATACACATTCATAACCTGTATTACTAAATGCAAAGTTATGGGCCCACTAAATGTGCAATATTATCATTGTATGACAGGTTGTTCTATAATGCATACTTGTCATCTGATGTATAATGATACTTTGTGTGGGACCATGATATTGTGTACCATGATAATGGATAGGTAGTATTTTCCTTGCATACATCATAACTACATGCCATGGTTTACTATTATGCATACCATGTATTATCTCAAATTGAGTTATGTTCTCAATATGTCACCTAGTATAACTGTTCCATTCATGTAGAATGATCATATATCATAGTACACCAATAGGTAATGTGTTTAATGGATATATTACAAACCATGTACACTGATATGCATCTAAATTGACTATATATGTGTATAATCATATATACACTTGTTACAGATAAGATTGTACATAAGTGTATAATAATGTTGATGATATCATATGTTTAAACACCTTTGGTTGAAACGATGTACCATAATACCAATTATGATAGTATAGTCTTATATGTTAGGTAATGTAAAATGATGTAGGTGATGATATATGTCATGTGTATATCACATGATGGTACCATATTCTATACCATGGATTACATTTTCCAATGTGGGTCCAAGTATGTTATCACAATTATTCTATTAGTCATTTACCATAGTACTATAGTTGATGGGTATACATAACTAAGATACCCATGTTATATCTAACATGGTATATGTTAGATATAATCCATGGTTGTAATGATTATGTAACATACCATGGAAAAGAATATGCAAGTACATGTTTACATGCATATGGTTACCATTATGGCTATGATATATACACCCAATTATTAGTGACTATACAATGTATGTGGTATAACTATGGGTACTTTTACATGTACCCTTGTTATATGGCACTAATATACCATATAATAGAGTTTAACATACTCTATTTGAGAATGGTACACTTGTACTCATTAACACCCATGGTTAATAGATAATGGTGTGATCTAGGTCCCACCAACTACATACATGTCATGCAATGCCACTATGACCCACCAGACTATTGTATACGGTGTATTAGTATATCATTACAATAACCATGGGTGTAGTATATCCATGACTATGGGAGTGAGTCTAGGATATACAGGCATAATTCATAATAGACCTATGTGTGGTATAGAGTGTGCTCTAATGGCATGTAAGGGGTAGCGATACATAGTATTAGCCTTATCAATTAGTATATCAATTGTATATTAGTGCCATGTAATCATTGGATATATCCCCTTGTGATATGACCACCAAGTATGTATAAATAATTGCAAGGCCATATACCTGTAGTATTATACTTGTACTGGGTATACAAAATGTCAAGTATACAATGACTTTATGTATAAATGTTATACATAAAGTCATACCATCCATGACTTACATACCTTAAGTGAAGATACAAATTTTATTGCATAGAACATAGGGTAACATATAGGGTTTATAATGTCTGTCCAATATATAGGTGATTACAATTCATGGATGTCCTCCACTTTGACATTAATAGCCAATTTATACTTAACCACAATGCAAGATGTGTGTACCGATGGAGAATATACCACCCATATAGGCTTGTCATATATGGTACTGAGGGAACGTTTTATTACCTATATGACCTATATAGGTAATAGTACCATATATACAGGGTATAATATGATATCATGCCATAATGCATTTACAGTGATACCTCCTATATGGTATCATTAATGGTTTAGGTACCATACAATGTATAACGTAGGCACTCGCGTTATAGTAAATGAACACACTGGTATATTGACATGCCACTTGCGTGATATACCAAACCATGTATGTCATACCCATACATGGATATCATGGAAGCGATATGGTATACAATGTACTCAATCATAGCCATATCATAATCACTATAATAAACCCTAAATTGTATGACCATTGTTATTATATCCCAAACATATTTTATGAATATCACACATAACATTATCCTTCTACTGTAATGGTTTGTAAAAATGACCATATAAGGATTTGGGTATAAGAATGCTATGTATACATTAGGCAAAGGTTACATAATATGTAGTATTACCTTATAATACAAGAATTATTATCCATCATTAGTATACAGGGTATACCCATCTGGTATGCTGATACTGAATGGGTGGATTTAATATATTACCCATGGCGTATCAATTGTAAATATGCAAGGGGACCAGTATGTACCTACCCATTTGTATTATCATAAAACTAGCAGTCCTTATAGTATTGTGGACCCATTGCATAATATGTACACTATGATATGTACATAGTCATATACTAGACTCATTCTGTGAACATGACTATTATGGACTATCCCATTGTGTATAACAATTGTCTAATATATCATGTATACAAGGAATGAGGTATATGGGTATAACTACATAGTGGGAAGATAGTGTTACCTTGCATACCCAACATGACCAAATTACCATTCTACACTATATAAGATGTATACACAGTGTTTGGCATGTCATGGCTAAGTCATGTTATTATGGACCTATGATACCCTAGGGTGCATAATATCTTGGGGTATTATGACCACTATTATTATGGACCATAACATACCATAATAGACCATATGGAGGTATAAATTTGGTAAATGCATACAACTTGTGTTGTTATATTTATACTATTATACCATGACATTGTAAAAGGTACTAGCATCCATATCATATGGGGCTTATTCTAGCTACCCATATGATATATGGTATATCATGGGCTTAACACATTAGTTTTACATAGACATATGATATTCATTGGTACTCATAACCTGCATATGGCATTACATCCATGTGGGTAAATTC
>JANZXP010055305.1:0-11370 GCA_027576715.1 Erythroxylum flavicans | reverse complement strand
TAATAATAATAATAATAATAATAATAATAATAATAATAATAATAATAATAATAATAATAATAATAATAATAATGTTTGTTAAATAAATCACTATTCCGCTGACCTTCGGGTTATGAGTAGAGTTAGTAGCTAGTTGAAAACATGATACAGCTGAGTAACTGGATCGACACGTATCACAAATGTGTGCCTTCGCGTCAAACAACTATAATGGCGTTTCAGCCAAGCTGTTTAATAAAAATGACACACCCAAGTAACCAGATCGACATTCATCACCAATGTTTGCCTCCGCGTAAAAAAAGTAAGTCCATGTTCACTAAATAAATAAAAGAAAAGAAAAAATATTAATAAATACCTACCAGACTTGTAATAAGCTTAACTTTTCATGAAAATATAATTAGGAATAGTTACAGAGTCTGAAGGAACAAAGAATTATTAATGTATGTGTGCAATTGAAAAGGGTAAATAAATTAACACTTAGATCTCGATTAATTTGTATATTTAGTTCAAAGCCACAAAACTTAGATTTTGCACGTTAATGATTAGATATAACTTGTATGACTGTGTTTAAGATTAAATTTATTTCATGAAGTTGAAGCCATTGCCTCATTATTGCAGTGTGTGTTGTGTGTTTGTTATATGTTTATTGTTTTGTTTACTTGAGGACAAGCAAACGTTTAAGTATGGGGATATTGATAGTTATGATTTGCATTATATTTTAGGGTTCAATTTGTTAGGAATTAAGTGTTAATTTGAGTTTTTAGTGTGTATTTATGTGTTAATTGTATTAGTTTATGTGTTTAAGTGTTTTTATGGGTTAGTATGAATCTTTGAGCTTAAATGTTATATTTTTGAGGTACCTTGATGTGTTTATTAGTGTTTCAAGGTAAACGGTGAAGAACGGGGAAATTTCGAAAAGTTTTGGGCCAAAAATATAACCCACAATCGTGGCACAATAGGCCACATTTGTGACAGAAAGAGGAGCCAACAGGACCCAGGCCACGATCGTGACACTTTGGTCATGACCGTGACAGAGAGGTCAAAAGTAGGCCATAATCGTGACACTTTTGTTACAATCGTGACAGAGAGGGTTAGGCGCTAGCCACGATATTGGCCTGCATCAGGTAGACACGGAAACAACTAAAAATGTCAAATTTTGCCAGACTTTTTAGATCGTTTTAACCCCGACTCAACCCTAGGACTTCCAAGATATAAATAGAACATTAAAAGACAAAGGAAGAGCCTTTAAAGCTTTTTTGCATCAATCAATTCCGAAACCCTAGAGAGCATATCGAGAGATTTGAGGAAGGAGACGAAGGAAGAAAGACACGAAGAAGAAGCTTGATGCGAAGTACTTCCCGGAACAGATGGTTTCCCGTCGTTGCTGCCTCCACTAGTCCATTTTGATAGTATTTTCTGTCTATATTTCAATTTTATTAATGATAGAACTGGGATAGTCGTTGAGAATAGTTTTTGTTGAATGTCGATTTTTATCTAAACTCACCTTCGAGATTTTGATCTTTGAGATTAATGAAGTTTGATTTATTGTGTTTTTATTGAGTTATTTGTGATTCAATATCTATGCTTAATAATTCAGTAATAAACTGAGAGGGTGAATCGAGTAAATATTATCAAATTGGGTTAACGAGAGTTAGGTAGTTTGATAGATAAGAATTAAATCAAACAGGTAAAATCATGTAACGAGAGATTAAGCATAGGTTTACGATAGCTTATTAGACAAATTCAGAACTAATTTAGGTTTTCGGTAAATTGGAAATTGAGAGATTACAATTCCATAATTTAAATTAGGGATTATAAATTAGGGTTGAAGATTATAACTCGAGCAAGAGTAATCCACCCCAAGACCGTCTAAACCTAATAATTCGATAATTCCATAATTGACTAGATTTTCATTAATTTCATATTAAAACCCCCTTTCTCTCAATTGGTAGTTTCTAGGTTGATTCTGGATTTGGTTGAGCAAAATTGTTATTTTGTTTATATTTTATGAGTTAAATTATTGATATTGATTGTTTGATTGGTTAATTTCTGCATTATTTGTTTACTTTGAATTAAAGCAAAATTTAGTCAAGCCTTAGATTTTAGGATTAGATTAACCCTCCTCGTGGGATCGATACCTTAGGTACTACGTGCATGACCCGTACGCTTGCAGAAATAACGAGGTTAAAATATTAAAACTTTTTCATAGCATAACATCCCGATCAATGAGCATGCATTAGAACTCATTCTCATATTCATTATGGAAATCACCATCATTACCATATGCACACATAATACATATACATATAGATTGACACATGTATATATATTTTTGTTGTGTAGTGTTATACTTGTCTTGAAATGTGATAACGTGGAAGCATGAGCTACCTGGTGGGCGTCACCAGGTTGTGCACACTGTAAGTCAATTGGTCAATTATAGATTTGGGTTAGTAGTTGATTCGTTGGTGGATTCATTTATTGAGATATGAGATGGTTAGGGCGGTTCAATTGAGTTTGCTCTCAGGTGCCAACCGATATATGGTACATAATATGGTGGTATAATTGTGGCAGTTTGGTCCGGCTTGCTCTCGGATAACAATCATATCGTAGTGAGGCTATAGCGGTTTGTTTGAGTGTGATCTCAGATGAAAGTCCACGACATTTGGACTAAATGACCCGTATGGAACAAGAAAGCCCCTATGGCTATAGTCTATGGGTAAGGGGGTATGTTATAGGGTCATTCGTTAGTCCTCTATTATTATTTGTGATTGTGATGATTATGCGATTTGATATTGATATGGGAAATACATGCATGTTTATGAACAAAATCAATATGCTGTGAAATTGAATTTATGGAATAGATACATTATAAATATATACATATATATGCCATTTGAAATCCTTAAGAGTGCATAACATAAACATAGTAATAATTCACTCAGCGAGGTCTGACTTCCCTAAACTATTTTTCAAGATCTGTTTAGATCTCTTCTAGTAGGGTACTTTTCCGGTCTTCTTCCTCTTTGGTGATTTGATGTTTATTTATTAGTGACCTTTGACTTTAGAGTCGTAGTAGTCTTGTATAGGTTAGATTTCTCTTGTATTAACTATCTCAATGTTAAGACTTGTATATTGTTAGAAATGTTTGATTGTTATAATTATGAGTTTGACCATTTTGAAATCTCATCTTTATTATGGATATGGGGATTTGACAACATTTTAGGCTTGCTAAGGTCCTGTAAACCTTGAGTTTATTACTTTGTTAGTGTTGGTCATAGTCTAAGGTTGGGGTCGTGACAACAACTGAAAGGTATAGTACCTTATTGGAATTCGTCCACTTAATTTTTCCTACTAAAAGTATAAACATATACATCAATTAAATACATTTGCTATAGTATGATAATAGTTATCATAAGAAAAAAATGATTCTGACTTTTCTTGCCTATATAAGATATGATAGAGATTATATGTATTTCTAGTTCATGCTTATGAGTATTTGATACTGAATTTAGATTCAACATTATAATAACGTTTAATGCATGATACTAAAAAGATTTTAAGTAAAAGTAATTGATTCAATTTTATACAAATAATTTGTATGTGTTGGATTAAAAGAGACTTATGTTTAACATAAATGGCAAGAATAAAATTTGGATAATCAAGACTATCCTTTCATACCATGCTAGTTAAATTAGCATAAGGAGAATTATAAATTTACATACAAAAATATGTGTATTCTTTTGATTATGAATCATATGAAACTTATGAAACTTGTCAAGTTAAAGAATAACCATATCAACTTTTGTGAAAGGATGATGATGGTATTGAGTGTTAAATTTATAGATGTGATGTATTAGATGGAATATCAATTCATAAAAAGATAATACTTATATTTCACTTCAATTACTAATGACTTTATGTGATATAGTCGTATGTATTAAATGAAATATGATTTAAAATTTTGAAAGGTTCAAATTGTTTAAATCTAAGTAGAAATTAAGCATTGAAAATGTTGAAGCACTTCGATGAGATCATTGTGGTAAGGTTTAAAATTTTCAATTATCTACATGGAATTAAATTCTCTGGTGAATTCCTTCACAACAAAATTCGATAAGAGTATGGATTTATGTAAGGAGGAAAATACAATATGGGATATTATATAATGCAATATTAATTTTCTTATAGCTATGCCTAGTATGATAACTTACCTTCAATAGTTACATTTGAATCAATTAGCAAAATTTCATATTAGATATAAAGTGCTAAGTCTTTGAAAGAGTCAAAGTTAATGATTCAAGGATGTGATGCTTGGTTTAGGTATACATTATCCATTAAATTTATTACTAAATTGGGTAATCAAAGGTTATGAGATATCCAATAGGTTGTATATAATCTTACAGACCTATTAAACAAATTGTTTGTTTCAATTTATACTAACAGAAGAATATTTCTTAAGATAAGTAGTGGGAGTAAGATGAAATTTGAAAGGTTCCGATCTTATGACAATACATCCAACTGGAACTAGCGTCTTTGTGATACATTTGATTTATAGTTGAAAGACTACGAGCCATTGAAAAATTCACTTTCATGATGAATTCAAAGAGTTTGTTTTGGAGATGATTATGAATTTATCAAATTTACAAGAAGGTTAGTGAGGGTATAGTTGTTTTCTTAAGTAGGAGTATATAGAGACATATTACTCACAAAGAACAACAATTCTAATTTTCAATTGTTGAAAAAATAATTGTCCAAGAACAACTCTTGTTGGATACGAAAGGGTAAAAAGTTAATTATAGGAATTACATTTATAGAGATAGATTGGAAGTTGTTCACTTATTCTAAGTCTAAGTACATAGATAATGTACTAAAGATGATTAGAATTTGAGATATCAAATACTTGTGAAGTATTAAAGATATCCATTATTCTATGTATAAGTTAATATTTAAGTTAAAGGAGATGAGGATATTTAATTTATAAGTAAATCCTTATTAGAGTTTATTTTACTTAGAACAATATCATTTTAAGATTGGAAAGGTTCCAATATAGCAATGGTTGCTAATTAAGCCCTAATACATTTTTCATTTTGTGTAAATGATTAATTGGATCAATAAGTTCTTTAATGAATTTGATATAGTTCATTACATTGTTCAAGATAGTAATATACGGTAGAAAATTTGAGTCATTGGGCATGTAAAAGAAGCTAAGGTCTCATCAAAGATCTAGGATATAGTTAGGAAAATTTTCTTAACTATGATGATAATTAAGATGAAAGTTGTAAGATTTAAGCAAGTACACACTATAGAAAATCTTGTAAAATTCTCTTAATAAGCCATTGTCCTAATAGTAGTATAATCATCATATAGTGAGATTGTATAAGAAACTTAAACTATTGGCCTAGTGCAAGCGGGGGATTGTTGATTTATGCTCTAGAGCCAATCAGTCTGGTTTTAGTTTAGTGACAATTATTTAAAGGCATTCTTTATCTTGTACGTGTTTATATGTATATGATAAAGTCCATGGGATAATTGGTAAATGCATAGTGGACTATAAATATAAACCCATCTTTAATGTATTTTGCTTGATATCTTATAGTTTTGTTGTATATTTGGTACTTAATTCACTCTAAGTGCATTTATAGGTTATAATTGCCTTTATTAACCAAATGGAGACATATTCGGATGAAATCGTGGCATAAAACAAAGATTTGAAGCATCTTGGACATACACGGCCATGTATGTGGCCATGTATGTGATCGTCTAAGTCTCTGTGAATGTGTAAGGTCATGATTTTAGGGGTTTTGGATTTACACGGGCACGTACATAGCCTTGTAAGTGACCGTGTATGTCCTAATAACCATAATTTTCACTATAAAAGGATGTGAACAGAGGCAAACAGAGGAGAGTCAACTTTTTTAGCATACTTTAGATATGAAAAATGTAAAGAAGGGATGATTTTGATCAAGGAATATGAAGAATGTGAAGAATTCATCAAGACATCTAATAGATTACAACATCAAACCTTAAAATTGCAAGAACGTTTAATAGAAGAAAAAGGGAGAATCCTTTGTTTTGTACTCATTTTTCTTCGTGTTTATCTTTTATTTCATTTTCTATTATATTTTTCTCTCTCTCTCTCAAAAGTTTGAACTTCACTCTTTTTCTCTCACTTTTGTAGATTTTCCCCTTATAATGGCACCAAGGACAAGGATGCTTCAGAGACCAATCGACTTAACCGATGAATTATACTATAAAGTTTTCATTGAAGGCAAGCATAATTTAGCGGCAACTTATCGCTCTCCCTTCCCGGTTTACTCGGAAGAAGAAGGTAACCATTTCTGTGACCTTAAAAATAGACAAATAGTCGCTCCTAGGTATTTTGATTTTAAATTGCTAAAGAATATAGGAGTGAGACTACAACTTGAGCGACTAGCTGACAACATAGGGTGGAATAAGTACTTCATGTGTGAAATGCATATTCACCTTATGATGATAATTGAATTTTTCACTACTATCTATTATACCCAAAAAAATGGATGTCTTTTAGTTTAGATTATTCGGTGTTGTGTATAAACTGGATTATAATGTTATGCGTCATCTTTTTAATTTCCAAAATACAAAAGTTCTAGATGATCATCTTAAATTTGATGTGGATTCCTATTGGAACACTTTAATGGGGGAAGGCAGTTTTGATTCACATAATGCACCGAATGCTTTAATTTGTAGTGTCGAACATTTGCTGTTGCATAAATTCATGTGTTTAATAAAACCTAAAGTAGCAAATGTTCGGCTAAAGAACTTTTCTTCTTATGGTGCATGGATCACAAGGTTAGAATCAACACACCTTTTAGAATTTTTAAATCAATTGTCAGTGTTGTTAATAAACAAAGTTTATATTTTGGAATGGGGCACATTGTTACTGCTTTAGCTCACTTTTATAACCAAAATTTGGAAGAGGCACGTACAACACCCTACGATATTTTTGACATATCGTATTTAAGGCACCTCGAGATTGTGGAGGTCCATTTTATGGAACTCCGTAATCCTCAAATGATTGCTGCAGATAAGAATAGGAGAAGCATCAGTACAGCCGCGTCTCGACCGTACACATTAAAAGCAGCTTAGGATCCAGAGGACGAAGCAAAAGCAGCAAAACCTAGTGCACCAGCACAGGCTGACTAACTCCTACAAACCCTTAAACAAATAGCCTCTAACTAACAATGGATGACATCTCAACTAAATGAACTTGGCAGACAAATGCGAAAGGTTCATAAGGAGCAATAAAGCTTGAAGAGAAGGTTCCTCAAACTTCTATAGGAGGAATAATTTTGAAGCTCCTACACCATCACCATCACCACCATCACCATCACCACCATCATCTGAATAAGCTTTTCTTACTCTTTAACTTTTAAATTTTGTTATTTCTTTTGTGTGATTGCATTTAATTTCTTTTAATAGTTTTAATTTCTTTAATTTTAGTGTGAATTCATTTTCGTCTGCTTGGTTTGCTATCATATGTTGATTTCAATTTTTTGTATTTAAGTGGTTTTTATTTTTTATTTTATTTGTTTTATTATCATTTTCACCCACTTAGGTTGACTTGTCACATTGAGGACAATGCAATCTTTAAGTATGGGGAGGTAACATCGACGTTCTTAATTGCATTGTGTGCATTATGTTGAGTAGGATGCATATTAGGCATGTCATTTGCTTGGTTTTAGTAATGGTGTTTTCTGTTATCAATGGAACTACACTTGAGTCACTCTGATAAATATCTGTTATATAGTTGGAATTAGATTGAATGCATCACTCTATATGGTTCACTTTCTACTCAACTTAGAGGGTCAACTAAAGATCAAAGAGGAGAAGAAATAAGGAGTGCATCTATGATAAATTCCCACGCTCCTGAGAATCATGCCAATTCCTACGAGTGTGGGAATTACAATCAGAGGCAATCTGTGAGGCTTCACTAAACTCAAGATTTTTGGACTATAAAAAGAGAATCAAACCTACTTCTTAAGAGGAGACGACACATGTTTGGAGCATTGAGGAAGAATTGAAGACAAGGATCATCATCAAAATTGGGCAAAATAGCACATCAACACCAAAATTTCAGATTTTGGCAAAGAAGAGAAGTAGTCCATCTATTTAATTTTCTGTCATTTTAATCTCTTCTATTCTTTGTAAAAATGGATTATTTGAATGTTGATGATGTTATGGAGACCATGTTAGGTTGATTTTATTTTAGGGATTGCGCTTGGAACTATTATGTTGAACTCTTATTTTATTGAATTGAATGCAATTATCTTTGTTGATTGCTGTTTTTAATTGTCATCTTGTAACAAATCGATAGAGTAAGTGAGATGAAATTCACGCACGATTGTACAATGAGAGTTGGCAACATATAGACTGGCAATCATCACATTAATTGAATAGTTAGAAGAGAGATCTCGACTAGTCAATTGATCACCCGTATGATAGTTTGATAACTAATTGAATTGGTAGAGTCATTGGGTAGGTTGAGAGATCATCCAATTGATTCCCATTAATTCGATTAGGGATAAATATTTACACCTTGAGAGAGGGTAATTAGTACATTTGGAAATATAGGGTGAGACATAGTTTAATTGATAAAATAGTATGGAGACAAAATAAGAAAAAAGTAATCTCTAGTATTTACATACTTAAATTTAGGTTTTCTGTAATTTCGGTATTATCCATTGTTTACATTAGTCTTTCAATTTTAATTTAATTTTCTAGATTATTTGCATTTCATAATTTAGTTTCTTAAGCAAAGTTGTGTCTAAATTAAGCAGTGTCTAGGCATCAATCCCTGTGGGAACGATATCTGCTCTTTTTACTATACGTCACGACTCGTTCATTTACAGTTTTTGAGCGTAAAAGAAGTAGATAGGTTTTACCATCAACAAGTTTTTGGTGTTGTTGCCGATATTGATTGTTGAGCATCATGTCTAATTTAGATTACTTTGATTTAAGAGTTTTTGATATTTTTCTTTGTGTATTTGCAGGTGCATGAACATAAGGAGCACATTAAGGACGAAAGAAGTTATTAAAGACAAACTCCACGACATTAAGAAACACGAAAGAGAAATAAGAAGGGAAAAGCATCTAAATTTTTCAAATCAAGATATGGTTGAAGAAGGAGAGCAAGGAGGACCAGAACGAACATTAATGGATTTCATGAGGCCAAGGTTTAGTCCTCAAGGAGTGGTGAGACCAATAGTCTAAGCAAATAATTTTAAGATAAAGCCGACGAAACTTATTATTCTGCAAAACAGTATGCAGTTCTACGGGCTATCCAACGAGGATTTGAATGCTCATATTGCAAATTTCTTGGAGATTTGTGACACATTCAGATTCAACAGAATGTCTGACGATGCAGTGAAGCTGAGATTATTTTCATTCACATTGAAGGATCGGGCTAAAGAATGGTACAATTTGTTGAATCCAGGTCAGATCATAACTTGGGAGCCGCTCGCCCAAGCATTCCTGGCCAAATATTTTCCATTGACAAAGACGACGAGGATTATCAAGGAGATAACAAATTTCCAGCAAAGCAATAGAGAATCTCTCTATGAAGTTTGGGAGAGATTTAAAGAACTTCAAAGAAGTTATCCCTATCATAAACTCCCAAAGGAATTTTTGCTTCAAACATTTTATAATGGAGTAAATCCGAGCACAAAGGGCACAATTGACGCAACAGATGGAGGTTCACTGATGAGGAAGATAGTAAAAGCAACTTATGATCTATTGGAAGAGTTGGCAAGCAACAACTGCATGTGGTCGAGCGAGAGGAGTAGACAAGGATAGAAGGAACAAAAAGGTGTGATACCTATTGACTCAGTTACTGCCTTGCAGGATTAGATCACTGCTCTAACAAAACAGCTAAACAACATGCAAGGAGCATCCACCTCAGCAATTAAGGTAATACAAGCACAATGTGAGCTGTGTAGGGAGAAGAACCACAGCTCAGCGGAATGTTTCCTATTGGGAGCTAGCAGGATCGAACAAGTAAGCTATCTAGGCCAGCCGCAGCAAGTTAATAACCCATATTCTAACACATATAATCCTATTTGGAAAACGAACCAAACTTTTCTTTGAGTAACAATAATGCAGGTGGCCAACAAAGACCATAAGGACCATTAGGAATCTAGGAAGAACTAATCGGAGCATTGGAAAGAAAAATGGATAAAATAACGGAGGCTTTGGGGTCCAAATTGGCAGCACAATAAGAGAATCATAAAAGGATGCATGCAAGCCAAGAGAAAAATCAAAAGAGGATGAAAGAAAAATTCGATTAGATTTTAAAGAATCATGCATCATCCATCCATAATCTGAAAGTTCAGGTAGGACAACTAGCTAACGCTTTATCTTTATGAAATGCAAGTAGTCTACCAAGCAACACTGAGGTGAATCTGAAGGAAAGAATTATGGCCATTACTCAGATAGAGAAAAAAGAAAGCAAACATAGGGAGAAAGATGGAAATAAACAAGAAGAACAAACAGTGTTGGAAGTTCTTCCGAGTGGACCAGTAAGCAAACCGATTAAGGAACTTCTACTTGGACTTCCACATCAAATTTTTGCTCAATGGAAGCCATCTTCAAGTGGAGTAGCTCAGAATTCTATGGAAAGGGATTTAAGCAAGATGACAGACATAACAAATCAACTCTAGATAAAGCTTATGTTAAAGTTCGTTGAAAGAAGAGGTTATCAATCACATATCAGGAGAAAGTCCACTTGTAGCATAGAAAAAAGAAGAACCAGGAGACTTTTTCATTTTGTGTAGTATAAGTGGAGTTAAGATAGATCAAGCATTTGCAGATTCAAGAACATATATCAACTTAACACCATATTCATTCAGTCAGAAGTTAGGTTCAGAATAGCCAGAGCTGACTAAGACATTAGTGAAAACAACTGACAAGACAGTGTATTTAACTAAAGGGGATCATCAAGAATGTGCAGCTACACATTGATAAATTTATCTTTCTTACTGATTTTTACATATTGGATATTAGTGAAGATGAGGAAACCCAGATGGTTCTTGGGTGATCGTTTCTGGCTACTGCTTGTACGATTATTAATATTAACGGGGGCGAGTTTGTAACATCTCGTTCCCATATTAAGAGTTAGATTCAGGAATACCGTAAATGAGAAATGAAATTGAGATATTAGAAAATGCATTTTGTGCTCATACATTATATGATATGCACATACACGTGAATATTGAATTTTTTACACATGAAAATATTTGTACATGTATTCATTGACGAATTTTAGGTATAATTGATTTGTAAATGTGATTATATTGAGAATTGTGGTTTTTATATGTTGAAATTTGATTTGGAGAGTGTATT
>JANZXP010055264.1:0-11372 GCA_027576715.1 Erythroxylum flavicans | reverse complement strand
TCACAATTTGCAAAATTATGAGTGTTTAATAATGCACATGTATGAAATGAATTATGTACAATGCATGTTCATGACAATCCCGGGTATCTTCCCATCAATTTCATCACAAAATCATTCTCATATCAAAACTCATCTAAGTATAATTTCTACTTAGGTTTATGCCTCACTAACAACATTAAATTCATGATTTATTTCTCATTGAATCACTTCAGATTTTTCCAAAACACACTTTTGGGTCTACTATTCACGTTCAATTAGACGGTGCAAATGATATAATTTGGTCATACTCTCTTCTAGAAAAGTGTTCCTCTATGTCTTATGTTTCTATTGACGCCAAA
This sequence comes from Erythroxylum flavicans, assembly GCA_027576715.1. Lineage (NCBI taxonomy): Eukaryota > Viridiplantae > Streptophyta > Magnoliopsida > Malpighiales > Erythroxylaceae > Erythroxylum > Erythroxylum flavicans. Next base: position 11,034 of record JANZXP010055264.1, on the reverse strand, counting down.
ATCACTTGACTTGGTTCAGTAACTTGGAAGATATGCCTCAAACATTTTCAGGTTGTTCATATTCAAAAATGTTCAAGTTATACATAGTAGACACACTTTTGGGTCTACTATGTATAACTTCCATCCAACCATTAACCATCTTAGAGACTGAATCATAATTCTGCTTCTTCATATGATTTGTATCCCTATGTTTCTAGTTTACTCCAACGTAAGAATCACTCCATTTGAATAACTACAGAACAATTTATGATCAAAATACTGAAACATGTTTAAGCTGTGTAGGAAAGTTTACCGCGGTGAAGCCAGGAGTTGGCCGTGGCGAAGCCAGGAGTTGGCCGCGGTGAACTTTTGCAAGCTGGCCGTGGAAAACTTTTTCAAGTTGGCTATGATGAACTTGTCCCGAAAGGAATCCTTCAAGAACTTCTACAAATTGGCCGCAGAGAAACAAGGAGTTAGCCATGGCGAACTTTCACAGAGAGCAATGAACATGACTCATCTTCCAATTTTCCAGACTTCCAACATTTTACATATAAACTACCTTATACCTAGATCACCTTTTCTACTCATTTCCTCTTCATCCTCTACTCCATTTCAGCTCAATATCATCCATACACAAATCAAACCCATGATTGTTCACATACACCAAAAACAGAACATGCACCTCCATTTACAACTCAATTTTTCTGCACTTCTTTCTACACTATTTTAGGACTCATTCTAACTTTAAATTACCTCTTCATCAATTTATGAATCATTAATCATCCTAAGCACAAAATCAGCACATCCATATGCCCATTTCTTCACTAACGATGCACACATATATATATTACCATTTAATGCTCATTTAACCCTAATCTATCGTCAATAAGTTTCATTTAACAACTCAAGAAGAGTGATAATTATACTTACTTGTTTAGCTTCAAAGTCTTCAAATCACTCTTAACCCTAGCTTTCTAAGCATCAATCGATCATCATCGTTCAAGGAGTGATTTGGGTCATTTTATAGCAAGATGAAGAGGACAACAAGATTCTTGAAGTGGGTGGTTTTTATTGTCAACAAAATCATGGTTGTGAATGTAGACAGCAAGAATCGTAAATGGAGAGGAAGACAAGTGAAGAAGATGAAAAAGTCACGAAGAGAAGGAGAAAAGCAAGATTCAAAAACAATCAAATGGTCTTTACATGAGAGTGTCGTGGGTTTATAGAGTGTGGTGCATTTTATGCCTCTTGTTAAGTAAAGAGCCAATCCACAAGTCTTCTAATTAAGCTACCTATCATCATTTAAATACTTATTCCATTAAACTCTATTTTCTACTCCACTTGTCTCCAAATTTCGATGACATATGTCATTAAATCTTAATGGCATTCATAAAAATTTCCATTGCCATTTGACCCTTATTTCTACTATTATTCATCAATTGTTCTACCACTTAGCATTTTTCCTAGTCCAAAATTACCCAAAAATTCTAGAATTCCCTAAATTCGACAAAATTTATAAATCAATACTCATACTTACCAATTAAATTTTCAATACATATAAACTACAATTCATATCGAAAATCACATTTATCGATCAATTATACCCGAAATTATCAATGAATGTATGTACAATCATTTTAATGTATGCAAAAATTCAAATTCACTTGCATGTATACTAACATTATGCATGAGCATGAAATGCAATTTCCTTAATCTCTCTTTGATCTCACATGTACCAAATTTTAGGGTTCCAACCTTTAGTATAGGAACGGGATGTTGCAGAAATGAAAGGTAATAAAAGCATATCATATGAAATGATACATCTCATCATATGAAATGCATGATCAGATAAAGGAGTTGTTACCAGAGTGACCAATGTGCAGAAACGAGCTTTGAGCTCAAAATTATGAAAAAGAGCCTCAGGTTCTGATAACATAGACTCAGTATCCACAATAGGTACGGGCCAGCCATGAACTTGGGACCCACAACGGGTATAGGACAGCAAATTGCATTGATAGGCACTTAATCATAACAAATCAAAATGAAAATGAAAACACATGTGCGTTTATATATGCATCCCTACATGCATCATATGATTGAATTGAAATGATTTCTTGAATTGTTTTGAAGTAGTGAAATACAACTAAAGTCAATGGAGAATGTGATGTAATATGCAGCACTGGCTTATATGATATACTTGTAGCAGTGTGATAATATAACTTGTCTTTGTGATTTGACTTGTGTGAGTGTATCGATAATGGTTCACTCACAGAGTTTGTAAACTTGTCAAAATTGAAAAGTTGTATTGTTTTAGGTTCAAGGGAGTTTTAGCTACTGAAATGATATACTAGACATTTAGTACTTACATTTTGGGGATGAAAATGGCTCAAAGTTTTGATCAGTTGAATTTGTAGAGTCTACTTAGAGTCTTTTGCATTAGCATCCACTATCATGTTACACATTTTTGTACTAAGATTAAACTCTAAACTGTTGTGTAATGTATATTTGGATTTTGAATTATAATGCCTTATGTGACCTTTTATGTGTATGATAGAAATGAGAAGAAATAAATGTTTTGAATGCCTGTGATACGTTTGATGTCTTTATTTAGTTAATTTGATTGTCCTAATGTATCATTTTCGTAGAGTATATCCTTAAATATCCTCTACTATGTTCGAGATTATGCTCTATGGGAGTGGTATGTTACAACATGATTTATAGAAAAATTTGGGAGAGTATGGATAGGTAAGAAAAGATGTTAAAATTTTGAAAAGAGGACAACCTAGTGGAAATCCTAATCTTAGTAGACTAGTTAGGCATGATCGCGGGCATACATATGTTTTGGATATGAATAGTGAATAAAAACTTAACATAAATAATATGAAAAACCTACAATATTAATCTTTAAAGCTTTACATTTATTTATCATTATAAAAGACTAAAATTAAGGAACTAGTGGATGCACATAAAAATCAAGTATCAAAAACTATATAATTGATAACATAATGCACTAAAGATAAATAAAAATAACGCTTAAAAGATCAATATAAGGAAACACAAAGGAACAAAGTATATTGAACCTTGAATCATTAAAAAATTCATAAAATTTAAAAATATTATGAAATATTAACAAAGACATAAAAACTAATAAGATAAATATGCATTATAATCTAGAAAGGAAATAATGCCAAAGAAAACTGATGTTCTTAATCTTCGGAAGCTTATTTTGTCACCTTAAAATTTTCCTACAGAAACAAATTCAATTATGAAAAACCAAGAACATGAATTAAAAATAAAATTAAAAATAACAAAGTAATTTTTAGAGGGAAGAATAATAGTAACTCTAACCTTTTAGATAGACAAATGAAATGATACATTTTCAAACAGGGTGGCTTTTCTAGTTAGGGACTAAATGTAAGTCTTTAGGTTTAAGTAAGGATTTTCTTGAAGTCAATATGATATTTTTCCTAGTATTGATGGATTCTAAGGAATTTCTATTAAATGTAAACAAATGGATTCAAATTTTGTATTTCTAGGATTATATTTCTAAATTTTGTTTAATATTTAATCAGAATTTGAAAAACAATGACAATATTGGTTGAACATCATATCGATGTTCAATTGAAAATAAGTTTAGCTTAGTATAGAAACTTAGAGTTTGTAAAAGAGTGAGTTTTTGGATAATGAATTTTTCTTTCCTCTTTCGAAAAGGAAAAAGGTTATATTTAGATGAATGAAAGTTCCATATTTAATCCTTAAAAAGATAAAATAGTTTATGATGATTCCTTGTGGCAATGAATGAAGTAGTCAAGGTGACGGCCTACGTATGAAAAACCCTAACTGGTGCTAACTAAAGAAAATACTTAAGGAGTTTAAAGGCTCAAAGGGGATGATAAGAGATATTTTATCGAGTAGCCTATTTAAGTTACATGATTAATTGAAATATGTCATTTATCTTTTTTAAGCATGCACATATCAATGTAATCTCAAAATGTTTCAAAGGAAGTTTTAAGGATACGTCCACAACGAAGAATATGGAATACAAAAAACACATATTCACATAGCTGTCTCAATCTTATATGGCAAAAAAGCTCATAAAGTCTAAACTTTTCACCCATTCTTTTTTAATTCAACTTCAAATGTTAATTAAAATCTATACCTCAAGTTAACTAAACCATTCAATGCATTACACTTTCATACTCAATATTTTAATCTCAAAACACGTATAATAATTTAATCCATAAAAAAGTGAAAAGGATACTTCCCAATTAAGCACATTCGAGAATAATTTCTCCCTCATGCTTAGACTTTATAGTGTGCTCATTGTAAATGCTAAAATATGGAAAATAAAAGAAACTAAACAAACAAGAATTGCTAATAACAAGTTAAATGAAAATGAGATGAAGGAATAAAAAATTAAATTTTGCTTTTAGATTGTGTCCCAAGTAATGCCTTTTTTTAAAGTTATTAGCTCAACCCAACTCCTATTTCTTCAACCAATATCTATCATAGGTGGTTTCATTCATTTTTACAAGTAATAGGTAAGTGTGAATAAGATGTAATTCAAATATGTAGAGTGTTACTTCCCTTAATACCTGAGTTTTTTCACTTATGAGCGTTAGGCAAGACTAAAACAATTTCTTACAACTCAAGATCTATGTTATCTTGGTCTCACCCAAATTGTTCGGATGTTATGCAATTTAGGTTCCAACCTTTCTAATGAATCAAATTTTTGATTCTTTAAAAAAAAGAAAAATCTTAAAATATAATATTCTTGATGAATTTCTTATTCTCATTCTCAGGATACTTATAGATGATAACTTCCAATGCATCTTATCTTTTAAGTTCAAAAACTACCTATGATAAAGAATAAATCATATCAATTGAGTAAACATGACTATAATCATTAAGATCTTTCATGGAATCATAAACATTATGCTTAACAAATTTACTATCTAATTCCATTATAGAGTGTTACATTTTATAAAAGTATATTGTCATTCATTACACAATAATGGTAAAATGCAGACAAGTAATGCATTAAAAAATATCAATGGCCAGTAAAGCATAATGCATTACAAAAATCAATGGGCAGTAAAGCATAATGCCCATGTAATCAAAGCAATAAAAAACACACGATGGAAGAAGATGGACACAATACACAACTGCATAATGAGGCAAAACATAAAACCAAAAGTAGTACACCATCCCAACTGCATAATGAAGCGAAACGCAAAACACAAAACACATAACTGACGATTAAACGAAGACACAACCAACGATTAAACACATACGATCAAATTAAACAAAACACACAACTGACGATTACCCATACAATCACAACAATACATAAAACACAGTAAAAATAAAATTTAAATACAACAATGTCACCATCATAAGTAAATCTAGATGGACCACTTACCTCAACTAATGATTAAACTAAGACGACGATGATGGAATGCAATAGAATACGATGGACATAGAGAAGGGAAGACAACGATGAAATTGAAGCATAGACGACAAGGAACCACAGACGGTGGCGGTGGCAGGGAACCACTGACGATGATAGAGGAGAAAACGAAGATAAGATAAAGGGGAAACCAAAGAGTGAAACAAAAGGGGGTGGGCTTCGGTAGGTTTAACGTTGTATGAAAACGGCATCGTTTGGTGTTAAACCAAACGACGTCGTTTTCATTTTATTAAAAACATTGAAGCTGAAGCTAACGATGACGTTTAACTTTCAATTTTACTGACGGAATAGTTATTTTGTATATAATTTACCGATGGTTATTTACACCGCCAAGCATTCCCACCTATTTTACCGATGAAGATAGCTCTTCCGTCGGTATATTCCGTTAAAAAATTGATGGAATAATTACCCTCCACCTTTACTGACGAATATTTTGTCCATTGTAAAATGCAACTTTTTTCGACAATGTTACCAACAGAAACTAATTTTTTATTGGTAATTTACTACGATATTTTTCCATCGATAATTTGTAAGTTTCTTGTAGTGTATTATTTGTTACTTTGATAATCATAAAAATGAGATCAAAATTAATTCATTAAATTGCTAATTTGTTGATATGAAACATACAATTTACTAATTGTTGTTTGTATATAAAAGGTATTTAACATATGATTAATCATTTAAATACACATTTTAATTTATAATTAAATCATTTAATATATGTAATTTAAGGTAAGAAAATTAAATGTTTGCATTTTTATATTGTTCATTATTGTCATTAGGAAATAATATTACAAATATCAATCATATTTAATGGGTAGCAAATACAGATTCATCTTCTTAATATATGGATAGTTAAATATATAATATAAAATATAATGTGAAGTAATAAGAAAATACTCATTACTCAACATAATGTGAAATTGTAAATGTATAAATCATTTTTGTGATGTGTATTATCATAAAGAAAAGTCATTTTTGCAATGTCTGTTATCATAAAGAAAAATGTAAGATTGAGTCTACTTAAAATCTGGATATGCTTATGATTGAATATTGAATTTTTATAGTTATGTAATGATATTATACAAAAATTGTATTTTTAAATATAAATTTATTAATTTAATTTTGACACATGTCTTCATTTATTTTTTTAGATAAATGGAGAGGAGTTCAAGTACTTTTGATAATTCAATAGTTTCAAGTGATGATCCAACTTAGGCTCATACTAGACTGGTTCCTAAAATAAATAACCATACCATTTATGTTTATTGTAATAATCATTTGAAAGGTAGGGGAATCACTGGATTAAAGAAGCATTTAGTTGGGATCGTAGATAAAGTAGAGTCTTGTAAAAAATTGAGTCATAATTTACTTGAAGAGTATTAGAATGAAAAATATAGAAGATAAAGACTAAACTATGAAATTGGTTATGGAAGTACTTTTTCTAGTGGTTAGGATGATAGTAGGGATGATGAAAGTGTTACTATTCTTACCTAATATGAAGGGAATGATACACCTGATGTGAGGAAAAGAAGAAGGCATTTATCTAATTATTTTCACCACGAACAACTCCTGAAGATCAGCCTTTAATCTATAGTGATTACAATATAAAGAAATGACTAAGAATGTGGATGTAGCAATGGCTAGATGGTGGTATAATTCAGGTTTATCATTCAATGATTATGCTTATAAAGCACTTGGAAAAAGATTATAAAGCAGGTATAATTATTTTTATTGGACTCCTTGTGATGCACATTGCATTGATTAGATGTTGGAAAATATAGGAGATTCTAGATATTTTCCTATTGTTAATGAAACTATGTAGAAAGCAAAAAAAAAGTAATCAAGTTGATCTATAATTATGCCTAAATCCTAAATTTGATGAGGAAGGATTTCACCAATGGTAGGAATTTGTGTCGTCCTACTATAACAAGGTTTGTGACTAATTTTTTACCACTATAGTGTTTTGCTCTAATGAAGAAGGAGTTGAGGCAAATGTTTACAATTGATGAGTGGGTCCTATTCTAATGCTAAAGTTAAGGTTTTTAGAATTATACTTGAAGATCATAAATATTAGTTCCAGTGTCAATTTGTAATTTGAGTTTGTTAGCCTTTAATGAGAGTATTTCGTCTAATTGATATTGACGAGAAGGTAATAATAAGTTATTTTTATAATGCCATTGAGAAACCTAAGGAAGCAATCAAGGTTATTCTGAAAAATGGGACTTCTTTGTACACATCTTCTCTTACAGCCATCAATGAGCAGTGGGAAAAACAATTGTACTCTACGTTCTTTACAATTAAGGCATTTTTAATCCTAATATCTATTTTAGACTAAATTTTAGAAAGAAAACTAAAGTTAATAAGAAAATGTTATTAACTATTACAACAATTATTACCACTGAGATGATACAAGATCTCCTAAGCTCATAAATGGAGGTTTATATACTTCTGGTGATTTTGGGATGCTCATTACTATTCGTTAAAGAGATAAGTTAATCCAGGTATATAAATAATTTTGTCACTTTTGTTATTTGTTGGAAATTAATCATCATTTCATTCTGTTTATAATATTACTTTTATTATCTTATAGTTGCTTGGTGGGACTAATTAGGGACTAGTGTTGCAGAATTGCAAAGATATGCAATTCAAATTCTGAGTTAATGTGTGAGTATAACAGGGTGTAAAAGGAATTAAAGCACATTTTGATTCATCCATTCTAAGAAAAGGAATAGATTGGAACACAAAAGATTTAACGACTTAGTCTTTATTCGATACAACTTAAAGTTTTGGAAAAGGTATATTATTAACATTGTTAAGTTGAACATAATTTCTTAAAATTTTAATTTATTTATTTACTAGGATTTTTAATAGAACAAGTAGTTTTATAGATCTAATTTATCTTAACCATATCGATCTTTTGACATATTGGGTTTTCTAAGAAACCAAGTTTGATAGATAAGAGTAATTTAGAAGATAATCTTGGATGGGAAAATATTGACATATCATTTAGTGCAATAAATTTGAATGGTGGTGATGATGAGACTCCTCTCAATAATGAGGATTTTGTATCAAATGAGAATTGAGGTTAACACGATTTGAGCGGATATTCGATTGAATGAAGTTTCAGATTTTTATTTTTCCTCTTCTTTTAATTTCATTTATATTTGTTGTATATATTAAATTCTATATATGCAATAAAAATATAATTGTAGATGTTTTTGTTTTAAGTTCACTTCTAGTTGATTGTTTACTCGGTACGAACTATTGTTGTAAATTGCATTACTTAGAGAGATATTGATATTTGTTATTCTTTTTATTTAATGCTTTGATGTAATATTGTTGATTATATAATAAAATTGTAACATCTTAAATACTTTGTATTATCCTTAATTTTAAATTTGTATGGTCTTTTTTATATTAATTGTTGTTATTATTTATATATCAAATATGTAAAAATTAATATTAGTAGAAATTAATAGATTGTTGTTATTTCAAATTTTTATTATTATGATTTTTGGAAATATAGTTGATGTCAAATTATAAATTATATAGTACAATATATTGACAGACTATTTTGTAATTTTTAAAAAAATTTAGAGACTATTTTTTAAATTTTAAAAATTACCTAAAATAATACTTAATTTTGATCGATATTGGTACAATATCGTACAAGAACTAAATTTGTTACCAATATCGATATGACATTTATAACATTGGCTTGAAGCCAAAGGGATTGTTTGTAGTTACCTTTGATGGTAATAATCTCACCAATTATAATATATATTTCATTTAAATTTTCAAAGAAAGAGTCTAATTAATTAAATTTGATCTAACTAAAAAATAGTTAATTTTCTAGAAATAATTTTCTAAAATTTAATTAAGAATTAATTTAATCATTAATCTTAATCTTAAGAAAAATAATTAATTTAATTTTAAAATTGATTTTAAATTTAAAATTCTTTTGAATTATGTTTAAGATTTGGGTTAAACTAGGAAAATATTATTCCACAATTAAAACAAGCTATTCTTATGTTCAAAGACATGGTAATCTCATTACCCAACAATCCTTATATAATTATTAGGTTTAGTTTAACCTATAGAGCCAAATAGGATTATTTCAAACCTGAAATACCCTATTCTCGGTTGTCAACACCCCTTGTTACTTTCTAAAATCCCTAATCCCAAAATGAAACCGAGTGCCTAACAGTGACAGCCGCTGCCTTCGCTGTTTAAACTGGACCGCCTTCTCCATGCTTCCTGCTTCTGCCGTTGCCATCTTCTTCAAGCTAGTAGCCGCAGCTGAATCTTCAGTTGTCAAGAGTCACCGCCAACCTATTTAGTTTCCACATCCTTTTGGCAATAACTGTGCACAACTTCTCTACCCAGTAACAATTCCAGACGTCCGTGAGATGGCATTTTATGTGGGGACAACTTCTTACGACACCTCCAGCTTCGTAGGAACCCGAAACAGGTCTCTGCCAACACGGCAACTCACTCAATTGTCAACGAGGAGAAGTAGTAATACATTATGACTACTCCTTCGAAGCCTTTATGGTTCTCAACCGCAAAGTCACATAACTACCGCAGGCAAAAGATCACAAATGCTTATTGTTGGTTTATGCACCGTAGCTAATCGCTTTAGTTGTAGTTTATTGACAAATTATTTAAAGTATTTTTTATCTTTTACATATTTAAATGTATATGATAAAGTTCATGAGATAATTATATATTGCAAATAAAATTATAATGAGATTATAATTATGAGATTCATATTTTATTTATGTATTATTGATAAACGTTTCTAGTCATTGTTCTATTAAGATTGGACATTAATATAACGTAAAAAGATTAGCACACGTTTTGTTTTTTCTTATGAAGCAAGTAGTCGATCTCATAGACTAAAGTATGGAAATACTTAAACAAATGTGTGGGTACTTGTTAGAGAACAAGTTCACCGAACAAACCTGATATGAGAAATCTATTTGAAACATTACTTTTATATCTATGGAATTCTCATTGTGTGAATGTATAAATAATCCTTTCACATAAGGTCATTAAAGTTATCTTGTATGGGAATTGTTATATTTTGATACTACTTACGATCTATTTAATCGTAGGTCGCTTAATCGGTAGTTATTAGATGTAGCATAAACCATATGAATGAGTGATTAAGATAGGATTCATCATCCTAAAATAATTAGAGAGAATGTTCCGTTGTTCTTAATTAATATTGATTCGGAAAATTCTTAGCGTGGAATGATATTTGTAAATAGTTTACAAATATCATTAATTGAATCAATAATTAATAGCGAAGAACTAATATGATTAAATTTAATATGATTAGACTTAAAATAGAGTAGACATTAATTTTATGTTCTATGTCTAATCGGACTATTGTATAATGAAAAGATTGAATTATACGAAAAAATCATGTACGGAAAGGTTAGTCAAAACCACTTTGACATTCCGAAATATTTGGGTGGTCATGATGTGTTACTAGACGCTAATCTTGATCTATGATTATAAATTGTTTAATTAGAGAATTAAAGATAAATTAAAAGGAGTTTTAATTTATCTAATTC
>JANZXP010055213.1:0-11376 GCA_027576715.1 Erythroxylum flavicans | reverse complement strand
ATAAAATAAAAGCACACACTCAAGAATCAATTTAAGCACAAAAGCTAGAGATAGGAGTCAAAAAGTGTAGCAAAAGTCATGAAAATATCGCCAATTTATGTAATAAACTTGAGCTCAATCAATTCTATACATCAATAAAATTGAAAATAAATTAGAATTATGATTGGAACTGAATGGCAGAGGCAACAACAACAAGAAACCTCCTATTCCGAGAAGTAATTCACATGGCTTCTTCTTTGTGTCTCTCTTCCTTCCATCCTTTCTCAATCTCTCGATAAAGTTCTCTCTAGGGTTAAAGATTATTGTTAATTCAAAAGCTCCTCTCTTCTGTTCTTTATGTTCCTTAAATATCTTGGCAGCCATAGGGTTTGTTCGAGGTTGAAATGGTCTAAAAAGTTCCTTGAAACTTAACGTTTTCACCTATTTTTGCATCTGCCCGATGCAGGCCACGATCGTGGCCCTGCCTGCTACGTTCGTGGCCAGCATCTACCCCTTTCTATCATGATCATGGCTCAAGTGCCACAATTATGGCTAGAATCAGACATCTCTATCACGATCGCGGCCCAAGTGCCACAATCGTGGCCTGGGCCATAGTGGCTCACATATTTCTGTCAACATATACTAAATGATTGAATTAATAGCTAAACAAATATCAAACTATGCCTTAAAACATGATGCAAATTACATTTATCAAGCAACAGTGCAATTCGAGAAGGATTAAATCTTCTAATTACAATCACTATAATAATAGTCTCTCCTCAACATAAATCTATAGACACATATATATAGGCCAATTGGAAACTGTTATTCTAACTAATGGCTAAAAGAAGGGAGAAATGTTCCACTATCAAGACCACTCAGCCAGATAATCAGATATGCTTCTAGAAAAGTGATTATTGGAAATCAAGCAAGTAATTGAACTGGTCCATCATTACATTTGGTTTTCCATGTGGATACTTGTTTTTCCTCCGAGAATAGACCTTTAAAGGAGGTGGAGATGCATCAATACTTCACCTTGGTAAGACGACTTGTCCTTAAGGTGAAAAGATGGGAATTATCTAGCAAGTAAGTTATAATTTTCCCTAGTAGCTTCTTCCAAAGGGTGGTCTGACTAAGAAATTAGTAGCTCCAAAGTAGGAACACCAGTTTCGAGAAGCCATCAATAGGTTAAGATAGATTTAGGCTTGAGATTAATGATCCAATCCTTTGTTATAGGCAGCGAGGAAAGAGGTGTAACTAGAAGCTGCCTGCGAGCAGGACGCATCATCGATACGTGGAAAACATGATGGATTCAAGCATCAGAAGGAAGTTCAAGTTCATATGCAATGGCACCCATTTTACGCATGACTCGATAAGGGCTAAAAAACCTTGAAGAAAATTCCTCGAATTGACGTTTAGTAAGAGATTTCTGAAGATAAGGCTGAATCTTCAAAAAAATAGAATCTCGAATAGCAAAAGACAACTCTCTACACTTTAAATTAGCCTGAGAATTTATGCGGTCTTGTGCTTTCTGGAAATTACTGCACAAAAGCTTTAGCATATTATCCCGAGAAAGCAATTAGCTTTCAAGGTCAGCATTCATGATTTCCCCCAGAACATATGGGTGTAGAGGAGGTAGGTCACGACCATAGACAGTAATGAATGAGGTTGTACCAGTTGATGTGTGGAAACTTGTGTTGTATGAATATTCAGCCCAGGGAAGGAAAGCACTCCACTTGATTGGCTGTTCATGGGCAATGCAACGGAGATAAGCTTCCAAGCATCTATTCACTACTTCAGTTCAGCCATCTGTCTGTGGATGATAGCTAGTGCTCATCTTCAAAGCAGTTTGTGTAACCTGAAAAGTTCCTGTTAGAAAGTACTCAGGAAAACAACATCCCGATTAGAAACAATAGACCGAGGAATACGCATGGTGTCGAAGCGGTTGGAAGGAGGAAGCGCAACAATAAAATCCAGAGAAATATCCTCCCAGATTCAGTTATAAATAGGTAATGGTTGGAGGAGTCCAGCTGGTGATAGAGTCTGATATTTGTGTTATTGGCACTGTAAATAATTTAGGACATAGTGTCGGACATCTTGTTTCAAATTGGGCCAGAATAACTATGTCAACACATGCTTAAGGGTTTTCAAATAACCACCATGACTAGCCATAGGAGTGGTATGAGACTCATAGAGAATCTTCTCTTTCGTTTGGGGGTTGTTTGGAATAACCAACCTGGACTTCTAATACAATCTCTGACTTGCCATAGAGAAATCAGGAAAAGAGGAAGGATTATCAACTAAAGCTTGCATGATATCTCTAGTGTAAGGATCAACTTTGAGACACTCTTGAATATCGGTTAAATTCAGACTAAAGGGAAAGGCCAGTATAAAAAAATCAACCGAATGGGGTCTCCGGGATAAGGGGTCAGCAACCTTATTTTCCTTGCTTGCGTTATGAATAATGGAAAATTCATATGGCATCATTTTCATCAACAAATGCTACTATTTAATGGTAGTATCGCGTTGCTCTAACAAGAATTTTTGAGTGCAATGATCGGTCTTGATAAAGAAATGTCTACCCAAAAGATAGTGGCTCCACTTTTGCAAAGCTAGATTCAAAGCAATCAACTCCCCGTCATATGCTGATTTTAAGCAATTGGAAAGAGAGATCTCTTTACTTAAATAAGCAATTGGATGTTCATCCTGTATTAAAATAACGCCTACATCATCAGAAAAAGCATCACATTCCACTATAAATGGTTGGGTAAAGTCTGGCAGGCGCAAAACTGGGGCTGAAATCAAAGCGTGCTTCAAAGTGATGAAAGCAGAAGCAGTGATTTCAGTCTAAAGGAATCCATCTTTCTTAGTAAGGGTTGTGAGAGGCCTTGTAATCATTCCATAATTACGAACAAACTAACGGTAATAACCTGCCAAGCCCAAGAAACCACGCACCTCTCTTACATTGGTAGGTGTAGGCCATGATTGAACTACATGAACTTTATCCTTATCAACCTAGACACCATCGACAGTCACCACATGACCCTGAAAATTCACTTGAGACTGACCAAAACAACATTTGGAGTCCTGCACATATTATTGATTGCAACAAAAAAGTTCCAAAGTTTCTTGAAGGTGTTGCTTGTGCTGCTCCATATCTTTGCTGTAAATCAAAATATCATTAAAGAAAACTAAAATGAACCGGCACAAATAAGGCTTAAAGAGGTCGTTCATTACAGCTTGGAATGTTGATGTTGCATTTGTAAGACCAAAAGGCATAATAATGAATTCATAGTGCCTTAAATGAGTTCTAAAAGCAGTTTTGGCTATGTCATTTGGATTAACCTATTTTTGATAATAGCCAGAACAGAGATCAATTTTTGAAAACATTGTGGCACCATATAATTCATCTAGCAACTTGTCTATATTAGGGATTGGATATTTGTTAGGAATGGTGATTTTGTTTAAGGCACGGTAGTCAATACATATACACTAAGTATTGTCCTTTTTCTTCACTAAAAGTATCGGGCTAGAGAAGGGGCTTGTGCTAGCACGTATGAAGCCAGTTGCTAATAAGGTTGCCACTTACCTCTTAATTTCAGATTTTTGAGCATATGGGTATCGATATGGGTGGATATTTGAAGGACGAGAGTTTGGAATGAGAGGAATGGAATGGAAGTGTGAACAAAAAGGTGGTGGGGTATTTGGTTAGGAGGGGTTGCAGGGGAGAGGGGAAATCTATAGATTTATCATCATCAATTGAAAGATACTGGAAAGAGGCAGACACCTGAGGCCCCAAAGCAACACTTTGTAATTTATATTTTTGCTTGTTAATGGAAAAGATGAGGAACATCTCATTCCAATTTGCTTGCACCGTGTTCAATGAAGCCAACCACTGTATGCCCAACACCACATCAGCCCCTCCAACTGAAAATGGGTAGAAATCTTAGGTTATCTTCAATTCCAAGAGCTGTGGCTAAACATCATGACAAATTTGGTTGCAACGAATAACATCATCATTGCCAATTTAGACACCGAAAGGAGGAAAAAACTGAACTGGTAGGTTGAGTTTTTTAACAATGGTGTCAACCACAAAATTGTGGGTCGAACCACTATCAAAGAGAATGAACACCTCCGTCGAGTTAATGGTTCCTTTAAGCTTTATGGTGGTGGTGTTTGATTAACCCAAAATGGCATGAAAACTAATTTTAACCATCTCATCTGTTGCGCCTTCAATTTCATGTAGCATGGCTTCTTTACTATCGCCGGCCACTTTGACTAGTATGAGTGTACCTGCTTTGCAGCAATGTTCGGGTCCATATTTGTCACCACATCTATAGCACTCGCCTTAGAGGAATTGAGCTTGCTTTTTCATGTCCAAGATTTGGAGATGGGAAGGTTTCTGTTCTTTGAGGAAGAAAGGGACGACTTTGCAGAGTGTTTGGCTGCTGACTTGCTGCAGGAGTGGTCTTTGTGTTATTTGGCCAATTTGACCCCTTCACAACTTGGGTTGGGCCCACCTTGGATTCAAATTCTAAGGCTAAGCTCATAGCATTATACACCGATCTAAGTTTATGAATACAGCATCAACTTTCAATTCCTCCTTCAAACCATTTAGGAAGATCCCCACCAAACAATTATTTGGCCAATTTGAAACTCATATGGATCTTTCGGCAAATTCTTAGCAATACTCTTGTACCTTACTTGTTTATTTGATGTTACAAAGATATTCATCTGGGTTTTGGAACTCAGCAGGGCTGTAACTCTCTTGTAAAGCATGAACCAAGTCCTCCTAATAAAGGCTTTCTTGATCAAAAGAAAGCTATGAATATAAATTGAAAGCATCCCCTTCGAAATACATTATTACAACATCTTCTGGGATTTGATAATATTGGAAATATTTTTCAGCTTTCAAAATCCAACCTCGCGGGTCACCACCATCGAATTTAGGAAATTCAATTTTTGTGTAAGTGTGGTGTGCCAAGCTTTTCATCCATGATAAATCGCCATCTTCATCATCAACAGCCTACCAATGAAAACTTCTATTCCCTAGGGAGGTTTCTTTTCCATTTCTTCTAATACCACTGGCTAATTTGGAAGTGGTTGGTTGGTTAGAAAAGGTTTAGATTTTAAGAGCAACCACTTCTGCTTTAAGGGCTTCCGTGGCATCTAGGCTAGTTGCTATGACAGCAAGTTAGGTGGCAATAGGATCTTGGATGGTGGTAGGAGAAGAGGGGCGAGTGTTAAAGCTTTCGGTTTTGGGGTTTATATTGGATGGGGGAGATGGGTTAGGAGTATTTTGGAATGAATGAACCGTCCTTCACTTCCAAGCAACGGAACCAGTGATAGACACAAGAGGTTTTTTGGAGGCAAAAATAAAGTAATATTGTATCAAAGCAGCAGTCCAATTCGAGAAGGACTAAATCTCTAAATTACAATCACTATAATAATAATCTCTCCTTAACATAAATCTATAGACACACATATATAGGCCAACTGGCAACTGTTATTCTAACTAATAGCTAAAAATAAGTGAGACATGTTCCATTATGAAGACCACTCAGCCACATAATTAGATGTGCTCCTGGAAAAGTGGTCCTGAAGACCAAGCAATGAACTGTTACATCATTACATTTGATTTCCCATGTGGATACTTGTTTTTCCTTTGAGAATAGACCTTCAAAGAAGGTGGAGATGCATCAAATACTAATTAAGAGTTTCAAGTATCATCTTTATGTCAAAAATTCCTTAACAAATAGTACATCCAAGGCCTACTTTGTTCATATTATCTTAGCACATTTCCTTATCATTTATTCAATAATAAAATACCCCATGATATGCCTTCCATCACGTTACGATAAGTTGGAGTCCGATTATATTTGTTTCAAATTTGTTCTTATTACCTAATCAAGTATATTTCTTAATTGCTCATTCAACTCATCACATAAAGCCAAAAATCAATGCCAATATTGGCCTTGTATGGCAAAACTCTACATAGAAGTTGATAAAGATACAACATTGGCCTTTTTTGGAAAACAACGGATTGTATTAGCTATTAGCTAATTTTATCAGCGGTTACCTAATAGCTTATTATATCAGCTGATTTAACCAGTGGATAACATCAACTATTTATTAAAGATGTTTGGTAAAATTAGCTATTTAGTATTAATTGTTGATAGGTAAAATTACTTATGAGGGTATGATTTTAAAAAAAATATAAGGGCATGAATATTATATTTCTTAGTATTTTGTTGAATATTCTTATAAGAATTTAGATGTAGATATTCAATTTTACAAAAATTAAGTTTATAACTTTAATAATAATAATAATAATAATAACAACAATAATAATCCAACGTTAAATTCTCTATTGATATGAACGATGTTCCGAGTTACATCATATTGGTATTTTTTTCATATAATATGTATGAAATTTATTATTTAATAAATTAAAAATATCTATAATTATAGCATGACATATATACGATATATAGTAGTTATATACTAAAAATATTAATTTGATGTAACTCTTTATGTTCAAAAACTTAATATTATGGTATTTTTAAATGTAAACTAATATTATAAAATTAAATAAAGATTAAAAAGTTTAATTAACCTCACATAATTGTACGATAAAAAAACCAAAAACACACAGAGCAAAAGTAAAGAGTAAAGCAGAGGGCAATATTGTTGTTAGGCAAACAGCTAACTCCAAAAGCTTCTCTTATGGAGCTTTTAGAAATCAGCTTATTGGGTTAAATAAGCTAACTAATAAGTCATTCACCAAACACACCAATAGCTTTTTAAGATAGTCAAAAAGCTAACTTTTAGTCAAAGAGCTAAAAAAAAAACTGATGAGTTGATTGCCAAACACCTTCATTACCCGACATACTCAAAGTATTGAAGTAGAAATCTCATATCCTAGAAATGATGTCAGAATCCTTAAGTTATAAACTGCCTTAAGGATATGTCTTAGAAGCCTAAACCACTTCCTTAAAAACCATTTGACACCCCCCCCCTCCTCCAAAAAGTTTCTAGTAAAGGAACTTGTAGCTAACCCATAACATGCTTCAACGGTATCCCCTTGTAGCTCCTTAAACTCAATTATCCCCTTTACCTCTAAAATTACCTCTTTCACCCAAACTGATGTAATACCTAACTATCCTACCTACCCTTAGGTTATTCCTCCTATAAAACCTAAAGCCAACTGCCCTAACCCTCGATTTGAAAAAATTATAATATCCTAATCTTTCTCCTCTATATAAGACAACAAATTAAAGATTTTAGCTCAGGAAACACTCTTGATCAGTTCCAACACCTTCTCAAATCATACTTCCCAAACTAAGAGCAGATTAAGTCTAAGCTCATTTTTGGATAGTAGAGCATTATGGAAGTTCTACTTGTAAGCTTATGGAAGTTTTATTCGTATATGTTGGTTGAATGAAAATACAGATTGATAGATTTATCTTCCCCGCAGATTTATACATACTAGATATTGGAGAAGACACAAAAACCCCAATGTTTCTTTTGGCTATTTCTCGTTCGATCATTGATGTGGATGGGGGAGAATTAACACTGAGAGTTGGAAAGGAACAATTAACTTTTAAGGTCTCCAAGAAACACTATCGTTTTTCTTTACCCCCAACAGATATCAAGGAACCTAAAACCCAAGGCAAATACGAAGATATTAAGGATCCTAGGAGAGCATTCAGAAAGAAACATTCGTGTAGGAGAAGGAAAAGGAAGGAAAACCATAAGGAAGGTGGAATCCACACTAGGGTAGCTTAAGTGCAAAGCTTGAGATCAGTTTCTACACTATCACTACATTATTTATTTGAGCTACCATGAATAAAGAGGAGAGTCAAGCTACCGACATCAACAGAAGGACTGCATGGGAGGCAACCCATGAGATTTCCTTTTCTTTTGATTGTCTTTTTCTAATTGTTTATTTGATTCATTTAGTCATGTTTAAGTTTGATTTGAGTTTGATTGGTGTTAATTTGGATTTTGTTTCAATTTGAACTTGTTTTCTTTTCAAAATTCTTATTGATAATATTATTTTGATATGTTTGTAGGTTGTGGGATCATGGAGAATACATACTAAGCTTAGAAGAAGGTTTAGAAGTGGAAGAATCACCCCATCCTATGATTGTGGGAATCAGTCATTGTGGGAATGGGACTGATTCCCACAATCATGGAGAGAGAAAGCCTACGATCGTGAGAATGATGGACGAACGTGGGAATTCTATCCGAAGGAAAATTTAAATTCCCTCCCCCTCTTCTTCTTTCATTCACTCTTAAAATTTTCACACCTTCTCCCTTTAACCCATGAAAACTCTCCTCCCACTCTTTAAAATCCTTCATTTTCCTTTTGATTCTTGGTATTTTCTTCATCTCTTTTCATTAATCTTACAATCCTTCACTCTTCTCATGCATTAATCATTCAAAAACACAAAGATTTGGTTAAGATTTTTCTCTCTCTCTAAAATACAAATTCACCTATCTTTCTTTTATTTTTGCAAGTTTTAATCTTCTAATGGCACCTATGAAGATGGTAGCTTGGAAATCGACTGATGAACTACGCCTTCAAGTCTTCGGTGAAGGTAAGCTCGATTTAGCGGCAGCTTATTATACTCCATTCCCAATTTATTTAGAAGAATAAGGTATGCATTTTCGAGACCTTAGGGATAGGTTTGAGCAACTAGCTACGAATGTAGGATGGAATAGGTTTGTTCGGTGTGACATGCCTATTTACCCTGCAATGACTATAGAGTTTTTCCCAATAGTCCGCTATAACCCTAAAATGGATGCTTTCTAGTTTAGGTTAGCTGGTAATGTTCTTAAACTTGAATATAATGTAAAGAGTGAAATTTTCAATTTGTCAAATACAAAAATTATAAATGATCACGTTGATTTTGATGTCGATAATTATTGGAAAACTCTAACGGGTGAAGAACATTTTGACTAACCCAAATGCACCAAATTCTTTAATCTATAGTGTCGAGTATTTACTTTTGTACAAATTTATGTGTTTAACTATATTTAATAAAATTGAAAGTAACAAATGCTCTGCCAAAGAACTTTTCTTTCTGTGTTGTATGGATCGGAAAATAAAAATCAATACGCCTTATAGGATTTTTCGATCAATAATGAGTGTTGTGAATAAAAAGAGCTCATATTTTGGGATGTCTCATATTACTTCTGCTTTGGGGTTTTTTTATAATTTTAATATGGAAAATGTGCACATAACTCAATTCGATATGTCAACATATCTTATTTGAAACGCTATAAGATTTTGGAGTTCTATTTTATGGAACTCCGAAATCCTCATACGCTTACTTTAGTAAAAAATAGGAGGGGGATAGACATAACTGCTTCCCAACCCTCCACATCCCTTGTAGTCCCGTAGCCAAAAGAAGCAGTAGAGGAGGAACTAAATGCACCAGTGGAGGTCGACCGATGTCAACAAATTCTCGACCAGATGGCCTCCAATCAATAACAAATGACATCCCAAATCAACGAGCTCGGCACCCAAATGTGGCAAGTTCATAAGGGGCAACGTTACTTAAAGAAGAAGTTCCTCAAATTATTTCTGAGGAATAATTTTAAAGCTCCTCGGCCAACACCATCGCCACCTTCATCTCCATAAGCTTTTCTTACCCTTTAATTTTAAATTTTGTTATTTCTTTTGTTTTATTTCATTTCATTTCATTTTTGTTTAGTTTCATGTCATTTCTTTTTTTTGGTTTGCTGTTACTTTTGTTTGGCTTGCTGTCATTTTTTGTTTGAATTGATTTCATTTGTTTGTTTCAAATTCTTTTGTTTGGTTTGATGTCATTATCCCTTATTTGATGGTTGACTTATCACATTGAAGACAATGTGATCTTTAAGTGTGGGGAGGTGACATTAACTTTCTCAACTTCATTGTTTGCATTTTGTTAAATAGGATGCATGTTTAGGCATATCATGTGCTTTGTTTCAGCAATGAAACCACAATTGAATCAATCTGATGGATATTGCTATGAGATTCTATCATGCTAGTTAAAATTAGACCGAATGCATGCTTAAACTCAGATTAGGCTACTTAAGTAAAAAGTGAACCATGTTGAGTGATGAAAAGTAGTAGGTTACATCAGCTTATTCACAAATTGACATTTGAGCAATGAGGTAGTATAAAGATGCATAATAAGTTTTCATTTAAGCCAATGCAAGGATTGAGCCCATATGACTCCATCCATAGTCATACTATTTCTTTGCTGAGTGATACTTCCTTAGGTTGTTACCTTCAGAACTTACTTTGAATGGATTTGAGACTATTGGATGCATGCTTAATAGAGCTGATTAAGGCTTTTTTTTGTTAATCCTTGGCTTAAATGACCTACCCTTTGTATTATCCCTTACTACCCCTGTTGAGCCTTAACCTTTTGTTTCTTGAAAACACTCAAAATTTTAAAACCTTAAACCCCATTAACTTACCCATTCACAAGCTTACTTGTGTATTAAGTAATACAATAGTTGGGATTGTAGTAAAAATTTTTACCAAGATGATTTGAGGATATTTCTTTTTGTGGATTAAATTGTATATAGTTTGCTATTTTATTCATAGTTCTTCCATGTATTAAGAAAAAGAAAGAAAAATGAAAAAATGTTGAAAAGCAAAAGAAAAGAAAAGAAATAGGAAGAATAATTGTGTAGCATCAATAAGTGTAGAATATTAGTTACATTTTTATATCTTGAAGTCATATTTTGTTATCCCTTTTTACCTACTTTTTACTTTATGAATGCTTATGTTAATCTTTTTCCCCCTTTACCCACCTTAACCCTTACCACATTATAATCCTAAACAAGTCCTTTTGATATATTTTTGCATGCAATCATTGTAGAGGAGAATTGGTGTATTAACAAGCCTATGGTAGTATAGTTTCCTATAGAAAGTTTGAGCAAAACACTAACCATCAAGCACTTGAGAGAAATGAGTGAAAATCATGAGGAAGATTCATTTTGCATCTATACTTATCTTTGAGGAATGATGCCAATTGTTGAGTTTGTTTATGTACACCAATGAAAAAGTATTCATGATATGTGTAGTAACTTAATATTTAAGTTAGCTTAAAATTGAGAGATTGTATGCTTAAATTGAGAGATTGTATGCTTTGATCTTTGTGAAAATAAAGTGATAGAATTAATTAGTTGTATTTATTTTTCTTGAGGACAAGCAAAGATTTAAGTGTGGGGATGTTGATATTTATGCATTAGTCTATGTTTTTCTAAGTAATTGACATGTGTTTCTTACATAATAGTTAATTATTGTTGTAGTTTATGTAACATCCCCTCACCAATAGGAAGGGTATAGTGGTAATTTGAAATGTTTAGGAGTGTTTATAGTGTATTGACATA
>JANZXP010055202.1:0-11376 GCA_027576715.1 Erythroxylum flavicans | reverse complement strand
TATGTTTCATCGATTAAAATGTAATATGTTTCGTTTTCAGTTTAAGTAAACAAAATGTTTTGAAAAAGAAAAAGTGGACCCAAATTAATGATTATTGATAAGAGTTTTCAAAAAAAAATTTAATTATGCCGACTTGTAATTGTTAAGTGATATGGCACACCACCCTCACGGGGCACGGATTCGGATATCACCGTCGATATCGAGTTCGGGTCCGGCGGGAGTGGAGTGTTACAAAAAGTCACTACCTCCCTCTGGCTAGTGCCTCCACCTTTCTGTCTTATTTTTATTAAAAACTTATGCTACAAACCCTCACCAAGAACCACCTTATATTCTCTCTTTTGCATTTTATCATTGCTACAATATATCTACATTTTGCTTTTCTTGGCCAACGACATCGTTTCTTCTTCTTTTCTTTTGCTATATTTCTGCGTTTGTGAAATGCAAACACTATTTGTGTTCATGCAAACATTACGTTATGCAAACCTCCAGCCGCTATGTTTTGAACTTTGTTGTTGCCGTATTGATCTACGCTTTCAACGTCTGCTGCATTACCGTTTTGCTCACCTTCAGCTGCTTTCCTTCTACGTTTTGATCCATCATTTTGTGCTGCCTATTCACGTCACTCACATGTTCTGTCCATTAAATATGTTGTCCATTAAATATGCTATCTTGCATGGATGCCATTAAAATCACGTACACCTTTGCATGAAACATGCACCACCATGAGCCACTTTGATTCATCCTCTTTGTGTTTTCATTTTTCTTGTCTTCTTCTTGTTTTTATTTTCTTCTTCTTAATCCATGAAGACAAGTCTATTTCTTCGAAAAATGGTCCAAATATCGTGCTTTTGACTCACTTTAACTTCTTTGTTTTCGAATTGTGCCTAAAAAAACATGAGTCAAAGTATCTTAAGCAATTTCATGTCAGTAATTGCTAAGTGTTATAAAATAATTAAACAATCAATTAAGCTCATATTAATGATGTCTTACTCCATTGGCAATAAGAAGCTAATATCCTTATTGTTTTACAACTAGTTTAGTCAATGTGCTTTCATTAACTCCTCAAGTGTACTAAGGAATTCTATCAATCTCCCACTTCACACAAAAATGGACTCACTCATCAACTGGAGCAACTAGCAGTTCCTGCAAGCCTTAGTCATTTGCAATCTCAATATTCTCCTAATCCTCTCAATTAAGACACCTTCTTCTAGCATAATCGACCGACTCATGATCTTTTTAATAAACTTACGAGAGACTACTTAAGGTTGAAGAAACCAGTAGTGGAGTGGTATAGAATCATCTGGAACAAAATCATACCACCTAAAACCTCCTTTCTCCTATGGCTAACTATTCATAACTGGCTTAACACTATAAATAGACAGGTATTTAAACATTGATTCTTCCTATCCCTTTTTTTCAACAAATTAAGAAACAAAAGATCACTTATTCTTTACATGTGTGATTACCAACTGTATATAGGAAGCAGTTAAAATGAGTTGTATCTGACCAATTCAAACTAACACATTTTCCAGTGTTATTCAATGGCTTTATTCTTAAAGAACTTTACTAAAGTTGAAACAAATTACAAAAGTTAGTAAGTGTGTGCAAACCATTTGGAAATAAAGGAATGTTAGACTGTTTGAAGCTAAGAAGAAACCTATTGCAGTTCTTATATCTGAGGCCATTGACAACATCAACGAACTTTTACTGTTGGGAGGCGTAGATTGAAGCTTCAACTTTCTTTGTATCTTAACTTACCATGCACATTAATCATATATTTTGAATAGGTAGTAATCCTACAACCTTACATGGAAAAGGGTACCCTTGAAGTATCTTCTCTAACTTGTAATTCAATTCTTGATTAATGAAATTGTCCTTCTATTTTCCAAAAAAAAAGAATTTTTCATAAAAGGTTATTTAGTGATAGTTTGCCTTTTTAATTGATCAATAATAACAAATGCATGCTTACAAGTGCCATATTTGTATGAATAGGGTGTTAATATTTTGATTGATATGTATATTCAAAACAAAACACTTAAACATGAAAGAAATAAGTTAGTATGTTGGCACATTTTGGGTGATGATGTTTGATGTTAATTTTATTCCATAAGATTTGATGTCATTATACCATTATTGTATTGTTGCATGATTATGTGTTTACATATTCATGTGTTTTTTATGTTTTTACTTTTTAGTTTTGCTTTCGAACAAGCAAAGGTTTAAGTGCTGGGATGTTGATAGGTGTATATTATACTATGTTTTTCTATATGCTTAAGTGTGTTTTTAAGTATTTCTTAAATTATTATAATGTGTATAGGCTTAGAATTGTGATATTGTTATTGTTTTATTATGTTCTAAGTGTTTTTTGGGTTTAGAGCAAAAATTGGATCTTAATTTTATGTTTCAAAAGATGTTTGATGTATTTGTGAGTGTTGGAAACCAGGAAATTGAAGAATGGAGAAGATGGAGGAAGTCTAAAGGTGAAACGATCATGCCTCAAGGAGCACGATCGTGCTAGAGAGTGCAACAGTAGGAGCACTATCATGCCTTCAAGGGCACGATTGTGCCAAAGGTTTTCTAGCATGAGTTTTTTTAGTCTTTTGACATTTTGGGATTATTTTGGAACCAAATTAAGTGGAAAAATCCTAGAAAGACTAAAGCCTTAAGAACTATTTAAGAATCAGGAAAAAAAAACACAGAGCTATACATCAAAGTGGATCAAAAGTGGAGATCAAAAAGAGCACCAAGAAATTCCAGCATTCCAAATTAAAACGTCAAACAGTTTTTTTTTCTTTTCAGTTTCTTTCGTTATCCTTGATGTGTAATTGGATTTCTAAGATTTGTATCCTGTCTATGGAGTTCTAAACTCATATTAGGAATTGTTTTGGATTTATTTTGTGACTTTATGGATGTTTGTGATAATTGCTTATTCTTAAACTTGACAATAAATTGAGAGAGTAAGTCAAAGTAATTAGTGTTAGGTTGTACAACAAGAGATGGAAATTTAATAGACCAACAATTATCAAATTAATGATCAATCAAAGAGATATATTGTTGTGAAATTAATTATCTATTAGATAGCTTTAGATCTAATAGAAGACGTTGTGATAGTTATGTGAATTGAGAGATTGCAAATATTGAAATTTCAAATTCAATTAGAGTTAATTGATTAGAACTTGTGTTGTGCCAAACTAAGTTCTAAAAACCTAGGTTATCCTATTCGCAAGTATATGAGGTAATTGTAGTTGAATACCCAAGGTCATCTTCTCAAGGAGGTGAAATTGGTTCACTTAAATTAACTTTGAATAAACTTAAAAACAAATACAATCCTATACGCTTTATCCTGATTTGTTGAGTCAAAGGTTTTAAAGAAAATTAGACAATAAAACTAAAAAGTAAACTGATTTAACTAGAAGCAAAAAAAATTCGCCTTAGTCATGCACAGGAGATTAAATTAGTGAAGTTAATTTCACAAGATCTCACCACATCGATTAATCAATTGGATAATTGTCTTACTAAAATTACCAATTAGGTTTTAAAATCAATTCAAATAATAAACTAAATCTAACTTTCGTATTCGACAAGTCTATTATCCAAATCAATTATAAAAACCCAACTAATAATTATCCCCTTAAGTTAATACATTTCTAATTCATAAATTAATTGTTTATAATTTCTTGTTCTAATATTAAACTTCTCTCGATCTTTCCTTTAATACCAAAATGATTCAAAGGTTGGCAAAACTATTACATCCAATAAGCTCAGAAACTATAACAAATAATATGAAAATAAAACAGTCCCTTCATCAAGCATAATTGACCAAATTAGTTACATTAATTCTCAAGAACAAATAATCAACCCATCATGGAATAAACATAGTTCATCATCTTCATACACTTCAATCCCATAGTTAACAGTAACATAGAAGTATCAAAGCCATAAAATGATTAAATAAACAGAAATGGACTATCAAAGCACTAACAGAGGAAAACAGGTTCAATAGACAGAAGAAATTAGTTCAACAAAAAATAAATAAGTTCCACAATAGCAGTAGAGATGAAAAAGAATGAACATAAAAAATGGACTCTCAGATGAGGAAGCTAGTGGTGGATCTCCGGCTAACCTCAACCTCTCTAGCATTGGCTCTCACCTTCTACCTCAGCTCCAAGCTCCTACCTCTTTATTATTTTTCTCTCTTCCTTACCCGACTGTGTTCTTTGTTATGTTTCTCTTTTTTTCTCTGCCTATGTTCTCTAGTTTTTCTCCACCTTCACCTTTTTTCTAGCCTTCTTTTTCTACTATATGCTTTTCTATTTATATAGACACTTTAGGTTTAGGTTTTGTTTTCATCCACCATCAACTTGCATGCGTGACACATGACATCAAATTCAGTGTAAGAGAATGTTCACAGCCATGAAATGCATGAGTGACATATGACATCAAATTCAGTGTAAGATGTGCATAGGCATGAAAATTTTGTCACAACTGTGAGAGACCTTGTCACGGAATGCCACTTTCATGTTTTTCCGACAACATTAACAAAATACACTGCATGTCCTCAATTCATTCAACTTTGGATTAAAGCACACAAATTTGTAACAAAAATCAAAATATAAAAGCTTGCAAAATCAATAAAAATTGGTCACAACATCTTGAGAGAAAGCAATCAATACCTTAGGAAATTTGGGATCAAACACATAAATTGGATCAACAATAGTAAAGGAAACGAAATAGGGAAACAATAGTTCCCATATATTCAATCTTGATCAATCTCAATTTTTATTAGCAGCTCACTTATTAATTGTTTGATTGTTTCATTTTATTATTTGTTTTAAATTATGTTATTTAATTTAATTCAAATTAGTTTCATGTTACCTTAGGCAAAGTTAGGTTCAAATTGTTAGCTATTATATAATCCTCGTATGAACGATAACCTATTATACTACAAGATACAATCTATATATTTGCAAGTATTGAGAGTTTTATTATTATATATAAAACTTGCTCAACAAATTTTTCGATATACATGCAATTGCATATCACACTGCAGCAAAAAATAATTTAGGCAACAAACAAAAGAGTAACTATAAGTACAATTATCGTTGCCTTTTTATTAAAGCAACAAAATTCGTATCATTACAAAAAGTGATAAGCAATAGAATTTTTTGATTAGGCAACTAAATAAAAAATGTTGCTTTAAGTTTTAACTAAGGCAACAAATTAATTTCAAACCATAGCTACAATTTTAAATAGATATTGCAACACTTTAAGTCTTTTTAAGCAACAATGTTAAATAAATAAAGCAACAAAGTGAATTTTTTTAGGCAACAATTTGTAAAAGAAAAGCAACAATATATCCTTTCATTACTAATAATATTTAACGTAAAAGCAAACTCTCGTCATTATGTAAGCAACATCCATATATACATAAAGCAAAATATAAATATTAATATATGTTTTAATTATGTATGTAACATATATACATAAAGCAATATATAAATATCAATATATGTTTTAATTATGTATGTACTATCAAATATAGAAGACCAAAAAGCTGCATTTATATATAATATATAGTCCATAAGAAGTTGTAACATTCAACATTTAATATATTCAAAATACAAAAGCAAATTACATGTGCTTTTATTATTACAAAATACAAAAGTGAATTCTACAATCCTCAATAATTGCAAGGAAATTACATGTGCTTACAACAACTCTTCATCATTTATAGAATTTGAAGTTAGGGTCAGTCTTCTTCACATTGGCTATCCAACCTTCTCAAAGTCTTTTGGAAGTTAAACGTACTTGTTCTTATGTATTGTATGCATTCCAGCTTCTTGACAAGTAACTGCAATCTGTGAGTAGATATCCAGTTATGATGGGGACGAAAAAATAAAGCATCATCAAAAGGCAAAGTATGAATTTCATACTTGTATGAAAACTATTAAAATATAAGAAATAGTTGAAATACATATAAAAATAGCATGTCATCAATCCTATTCTTGTTAAATGGATGGAAAATGTTTACCTCACATCATGTCGAACTGATTCACAGATACCAATATTCTTTGTCAAATTTACTTCATCAAGTTTCTCACTAATTGCAAAATATAACTAATTAATCAGCAAGCTACTTGCAATTCGGATCTCAATTCATCCTAGTGCATAAAATAAAGGAAGAAAAAGAACAACTAACAATAAGAATAAGGGAAACAATTGGTACTAAAGAAATGAAATAGGGTGGAATCAAAGAAACGAAGAAAAGGTTTTGAAGTAACCGAGGAGAATGGGAAACCAATAGGGATCAACTCACAAATAGTTCAGGAAATTGTATGAACTCACAACTAGTTCAAGAAATCAAGTTTCACCTTAATAGGCTACCCTACCTTGCCTTCAACACCTAGTAAAAAGAATTACATCAAATTAGTCAATGGTTCTGGTAACTTCATGTAAAATGTCTACGATGCTACTTTCTACTACAATTTGTTCAATATTATTATTACATTTGCATGACTAATAGGATTGTAGGTCACATTATGATCCTGGCTCAAATAAACTATCTAAACTACTTAAACTCCACGTAGCACCTAATTAAAAGAAAATAAGTGGAACTACAAAGGAAAAGAAAAATACAAACAATTAAAATTAAAACCAATCATTCATAGTGAAAACAAGAATATGAACGTTTTATGGTCTAAGATATCCACATAAAAGTAGGATGATTGAAAAATTTGTGAGAACTTTAAAAAAATATAAAATCAGTTTCACTATCATACAAATACATTAATGTGTGTGCAATAGCATAACAAGAAGCGCTTGCAATAGCAAAGATGAGCACTTCATTAAACACGATAAGTAACAATGGACACTAAAAATCAAGTACAGATCTTACTGATCTTAACAATAAGTATGAATTGAAGGCTCAAGTATAACTCTATTTGATCTAAATGATAACGTTAACATTTACTGATATTTTTCATTATTTTAAGCAAACATATGCTTTACAATTTCATATTCAATTCCAAAGGTAATAACTATAATAACTATAATCATAAGTATCCTACAATAATACGATGTTGAGTTTCTAAACTCGTTAGTTCAAATATATAAAGTAGTTTTGAGAAACCAACGTTGGAATGAAAATGTGGAAGTGAGAATAATTTTATTGAGTCCATCAATCTTTTGTCAACGTATCGGTATCGCATTCACAAAATGTTCAAAACTTATTCAGATAAACAAACGGGCAACTGATGAAACTAGCAATCACAGAAGTTATTTTCATTTATCCATTGAATTCATCTCAGAATGATCTAATGAAAATTAAGAAAGCGATCAAAATCAACTCCACAAGAAATGATCAAAAACTTTCAAAGAACACCACAAGAGATCATCACAAATCAATCATAACAGGCTGAATGTGACAACTAAGCAATGATAAGGGTAAATTAAGCTGCAAAGTTAGAAACAAAGAAATACAATAGAGAAAGAGACCCAAAATATCATCAAGGCATCCTTAGCTAGTAATATCTAACAACATGGAAAAATGAATCATTATCATCCCAGTAATAAGCATGAAAGCATAATTGAACTACTCCAATAGACCATCATTCGATAGAATGGAAACTTGAATCCAACATTAACGCTAAAACAAAGAGATAATAAACAATAGAAGCTTAAAAGAAACACTACCAATGCTTACAAGATAGAGGATTCAGTATATGAAAATTCCAAAAACCAAAAGTTCACTACAGATAATGAAAATTTACAAAACTTGTCTGATTGAGAGAAAGATATAAAGACGAAGGGACCTCTGACCTGAAGAACTAATATTGATGGAAGCCCACTTGTGCCAGACTCTGTGAAGAAAACCCCAATCCATTACACCATAAAAGATGCAAACTCCCTACTGTTTTGACTTTCGATAAAGAGAAGTGAAAATCCAATTGAGAGCAAAATCAAACTTACAGTTGCCTGTCAGCGAAAATCCAATTGAGAGCAAAATCAAACTTACAGTTGCCTGTCTATGTCCAATACATAAATCAACGTTGCGATGCACCTAGAACCCTAGCAGAAGTCAATTGTCAATGAAGAAAGATTGAAATTGCTAATTAAGCATTACCGTGTAGAGGGGACGATCGACTTGAAGCCTCTCTCAACGCCCAACCCTAGTTGGGCAAATGAGGAAGACACGTCTGTTAGGGATGCTTTTCACCCCTTTAACTAAACCATTGTCCTATTTATGCTTGTTTTCGCTCTCTTGGAACGTTGTCATTCCTTGTTTTCTTTGGGTAGCTATTATTTCTTGGATGTTTTTAATGTCGTCGTGCTTCTTTTGGTTCTTATTGATCCAGGAGATAATTTCTCTCCAAACACTTTGTTCTGCCACCTTATTATTATCTGTCAATCAATTTTTTAAATTTTTAAAAAATTAATAAATGGACAAGTTGAGTTATTTGTATATATTACAGTACTTTTTGTGTATTTTAGAACAATTGTATCATTTAATTTAATTTTACTAAATAAAAATTGATAAGTATTTTAATTTTCTTATACATATTCTAAATATTAATTAGTAAATAAAGACATGTTATATGTTAACTATACATTAGTAAGTAACTAGATAAATAAATATGTAACATTAGTAAATACCCTTTGAGTAAATAGATGACTAGAACTATAGCAACAATTTCAGATGTTGCATATATAAAACTTTAGTGCAACCTTTTTAAAATTGTGTTGCCTTTTCCGATATGTAGCAACAAATTAATATTTTCATTGCCTTTTAATATTATTAAAGGTAATACTTTAAAAATTGTTGCCTTATATTAATTTTTAGCAACACATTTTTAAACCGTTGCAAATACGTTGTTGCCTAAAGCACTTTTTGTCGTAGTTTCATATGTGCATGAATTTTGCATTTGTATATATCAATTGTGCGTGAATTTTTCAATTGTATATATTTTTTTATTAGGTTGGCATTATGTGAACATTTTGTTGCATTGTGATGTGTTCATTGTGTGAATGTTTTAATGGCAAGAATTGAATGCAATCAGCAGTTTAACCTTAAACATGGTTATTTAATTTGTAAAGCCATATTGACTTATGAATTTTATGTTTTAAGGATCTTGGATGAATATGCATGATAATTAGAATATGACCCTATTATTTCACTTTAAGAAATTTTTTGTATACATTAATGATTGTAAGTCGATTGAATTGGTTAGCATGATTAATACCTTTTCATGAGAATGATTGACTAAAAAGAAATGAAATAGGCTACAAAACTAAATAATAAAATAAAATATCTATTCTGTTGGCCCTTTTTATGAAAATTGGATTAAGAATAGAGCTGGCAGCAGTTGAGAGTTGTGATATAGCTGAGTAACCGAATGCATTTACGACAAAAAGTTTGTTTATGCATCAAAAGTCTAGAATAATGCTACAACCAAGCTAAATAAAAAATATGACCTAATTGAATAACCAGGGGACATTCATGAAAATGTATTTGCTTTGTGTCAAAAAATAGGTTATTGTTAAAGAAAATATAAAAAGAATGGTGTTACAATAAATAAACCTACTGATCCTTTAAAAAATAGCAAGAATTCTTATGAAAAGTTACTTAGTGATAATTTGTCTTTTTGATTGTTTAATAATAATAAATGCATGCGTACAAGTGCCATAGGTGTATGAATAAGATGTTAATATTTTGATTGATATATGTATTCAATTCTAAGCACTTAAACATGAATGGAATAAGTTAATATGTTGGCATATTTTAAGTGGTTGATGTTTGAGGTAAAGTTTATTCCATGAAATTTGTAGCCGTTGTACTATTATTGTATTATTGCATGATTGTGTGATTGTGTGCTTATCTATTTTTGTATGTTTGTGTTTTTAGTTTTGCCTGAGGACAAACAAAGGTCTAAGTGTGGGGATGTTGATAGGTACAGATTATACTATGTTTTGCTAGATGTTTAAGTGTGTTTTTAATTATTTCTTAGATGATTATCAAGTGTATATGCTTAGAATTGTGACATTGTTAGTATTGATTATGTTCTAAGTGTTTTTTTTAGTTTAGATTAAAAATAAGATCTTAATTTTATGCTTCAAGAAGTGTTTAATATGTTTATGAGTGTTGGAAATCAAGAAATTGCAGAACGGAGAAGATGGAGAAAGTTTGAAGGTGAAAAGATGGAGGAAGTTTGAAGGTGACATGATCGTGCCTCAAGGAGCACAATCTTGCCGAAGAGTGCAAATTTAGGAGCATGGTCATGCCTATTTTCTAGGCACAAGATTTTTTTAGTTTTTTAATGTTTCAGGGCTATTTTTGGAACCAAATTAAGTAAGGAAACCTTATAAAGAAACTTAGAAGCCTCAATAACTATTTACGAATGTGAAATAAAACAAAAAACACAGCATCCAACATCAAAAAGTGGGTCAAACGTGGTGAGATCAAGAAGAGCTCAAGGAATTCCAGCCTTCCATATCAAGGCTTCAATAGAGTTTTTCTTCTTTTCCTTTAGTTCTTTCATTATCTTGATGTGTAATCTGAATTCTAAGATGTTAAACATGTTTATGGATTTCTAAATTTCATATTAGGATTTATTCTAGAATTATTTTGTGACTTTTGTTTTTTTATTTCAGTACATACTTGGATGTTTGTGATAATTGTTCATGCATAAACTTGACAGTAAATCGAGAGAGTGAGTCAAAGTAATTAGTATTAGGTTGTACAACAAGAGTTAGCAATTTAATAGGCCCACAATTATCAAATTAAAGATCAATCGAACAGAGATCTTGATTATGAAATTAATTATCTATTAAAGAGCTTCAGATCTAAGTGAAGACGTTAGTATAGTTTTATGAATCGAGAGATAGCAAATTTGGAAATTTAAAATTCAATTAGGGTTAATTGATTAGATATTGAGAGAGAGTAATCAGTACCTTAGGAAATCTAGGATCAAACGAATAAATTGAATCAACAATAGTAAAGGAAACAAAATAAATAAACAATCAATGTTTTAAAAACTAGACCAGACATCGAACCGGTTGAAGGAAAGGTTTAAGATTTAGAGGTTCAACCGGTAGCTAACCGTTATAAAACCGGTAAAACTTATAAGAATAAGTAAAAATAAAATATTTTTTAGAAATAAAAAATACACCAATGTCTATTATTATGTAATAAACTAATAATAAATAAATATTGAGTCTAATATAAAACTTAAAATAACAATAAAAATCAAAATTGTATTTTTGAAGGAGATTGCATCTCATCATCGTCAAAAATTTCAAATTTTCCAATGCTATTTAAAGATTCGTAAACTACGCTTTCATCCAAAGTATTTGCATCAACTTCTTCTACTGCATTAAAAT
>JANZXP010055191.1:0-11377 GCA_027576715.1 Erythroxylum flavicans | reverse complement strand
ATTCCCCCCCTCACTCTGATCCTCCCACTAACTCCGATTATTCTACCCTAGCCGCCAAAGTAAATGCTAGGCCTTTCCATAAGGAGCGGCCCTTTCCTTTAACCCCTCATAACAATCCTTTTGTTCGCCAACTGGTCCAATCCCAGCTTACAGGCTTAGTTCAACCTCGGGACCAAGGCAACGACAAATTTGTTCGCCACTTTTACACCTATGCCTGGCTCCACAACACCATAGCCATTCATTTTCATGGTGTAACAATTCCTTCTGCTTTTACCACTGACCAAATCCACCAACACTACAATCTCCCTCCCATCTTCCACAGTAATTACGACCAACTCATCCACTATTATCCCTGGGATGATGTCATTCGTACCCTCTGTTCTGAGGGTGGAGAATGGCATAAACCTTGTATTTACCAACGCTACCTCATGCGTTCCGATCTCCGCCCTGAAGCTCATCCTTGGCTTCATCTTATCAGCAACAACATCATTCCTACCTCCCACCTCGCCTACGTCACCAAACAGTAGGCTTTATATTTATACCTTCTTATGGCTAGCCGCCCGGTCGACATAGCCCACGCTATTGCTTCCGCCCTCCACGATTCCATCACGACAGCTAAGCTTACCAACTCCATCATCTTTCCACATCTCATCACCGACATATTCCGAGCTCATAACATCCCGGAATACCCCAATGACAGCTATTTTGACACAACCCGGCTGTTTCGGTACGTCCAGCTCAAACAGCTTGACCTCCCACCTCCACCATAACCCACCCCACTCCCTACCCCGTCCACTTCCACTTCCTTTCCCGATGTTGCTGCCACCAATACCGAGGCATTGCCTCGCAAAGATGATCCTCCTGCTCCGGCTTCGCCTACACCTATCACTCTACAATCCCTCGCTCATCAGGTAGATGGTTTATCTACTGACCTGGCTACCCTCCGGGACACTCTTCATCAGACCATAGCCCAGTAGGAGCGAGATGGGAGATATTGGCGGCGGATGGATGCATTGCTTACCCAACACCTACATTTTCAGCTACCTTCCGATGAAAATGACCCACTTCTTGGTGTTGGCCCATCGGGATCAGCTCCTGCAGATGCTGGGGATGACGAACCGGTAGACTAGTTCGAGTGTTTTTTCTTGTATTTTCTTTTTTAATGAATGTATTTTTCTAGTTCGTTTGTCGGATGCTCAGTTCATTTTTTTTGTAATGTCCAACTTTTTGCAAACCATTTGTATCTACTTCGTTTTGTTCTTTCCATTTGTTGTCCCTGCTGTGTCCTTTGTTCTTGTGTTTTGATTTCTTCACATTAAGGACAATATGATGTTTAAGTGTAGGGGAGGTTTCCCATCTTACAACTCTTATTTGTGCTTCATTTTAGCCTTTTAAATGTTTGTGTTAGTCAATTGTGTATAATGTTCAAAATTTTAAAAACTTTGTGTTTGTGGCAGAAACTTTAGTTTCTGATGATTTTCGCCGCAGCAAACTCATTCTTCGTCACTGCCATGTGCATGATTTTCGCCGCGGTGAACTTTGGTTTCGCCTCAACGGAATATCTTTAGAGAAGTGATTTTTTTAATTTTGCCTCCATTCAACAATTCTCCATAATTAGATTCTCGTCACTCTTGTATCTCAAAGCTTTTATAAGTTTCAAAATGATTCTTGAGTTTTTGAAAATACCTCCCATTCTTCAAATGATAGTCAGTTTTTGGCTAATTTCATTTTCAATGTTTTCAACACAAAGTAAGTGAAAGTATGCTGACAAAGCAGCACTTTATGTTTTTAAAACATAAGATTGTTCATTGAGATATTACCCTTGTTGGAAGGATATTTGGGCCTAAATTTTCCAATTTTTATGTGTATCTACTTATTTCATATCACTCTAGAACTTGTTTCAATTCTTAATCAAAACTTAATGAACTAGAATTTTGTTAATATGATAGAGGCATTCTTTCACAACCCTTTGACCTAAACACCATCCCATAAATGTCTATCCATTGCTAGCTCCTTAAGCCATAATTTATGAGCACATGCATGAATTTTTATATGGTGTCAATAGTTTATTTTGTATTTTCTTCTAGTTATTTCATTAAAAAAACTGAAAAACAATACATATATATATATATATATATATATA
Organism: Erythroxylum flavicans; assembly: GCA_027576715.1. Classification (NCBI taxonomy): domain Eukaryota; kingdom Viridiplantae; phylum Streptophyta; class Magnoliopsida; order Malpighiales; family Erythroxylaceae; genus Erythroxylum; species Erythroxylum flavicans. The sequence continues at coordinate 9,234 of JANZXP010055191.1, read as the reverse complement.
TATATATGTTCTCAAAAGAAAATTTTCCTTAAATAAAAAAATACATATATATATATATATATATGTGTGTGTGTTCTTAAAAAAACATTTTCCTAAAAAAAGTTGTCATTTGTGTAAATATTGTTTTACTGTTGACATCTATTTCATAATTGTGGTGCATGTGCTCATACTTGTTTCTTCTTTCGTCTATTTCATCCATTTCATCTAGCCTTCTGTGCATTACAACCTTGAAAAGTCCTCTTGATTTTCGAAATCGTGGTTCTTATAGTGGAGAGGTAGAACTATTACAAGCTTATGGCAGAGAATGGACTAAGAAGATTTTTAGAGCGAAATTATCCCGAAACAAGTGAGATGAGAGCAAACACCTTACCTTGAGTGAAATCTCTTTTGCTCAATCTCTCAGATTAATTTCTTATAGTGTTTATTTTCTTAGTGTTCTTTCGGTCTACTTGGATTAATTTTTGAGAAAGTGATTTTTGCCAATTTCCTACTTTATTTTAAGTATGGTCGAATTTTTCTTTTGCACTTGTGTCTCTTTGACTCTTATAAACTTTTTCCAGGAGTACAAAGATCTAAGTGTGGGGGAATTTGATTGAGCCCAAGTTTATTACACAAATTGGCGACATTTTCATGAATTTTGCTATACTTTTTGACTCCTATCTCTAGCTTTTGTGTTTAAATTGATTCTTGAGTGTGTGCTTTTATTTTATGTAGTTTGAAGGTAAAAATTGTTACAAATCAGTACTCATTGCACTAATTAATTTTCTGAGAACAATTGATACTACAAACTACCTTTTTTATTGTAGGAGACTCAAGGAAAAAGAAGTCAAAAAGAAGATGTGGAATGAAAGAAGGCTAAAGTGAAGTCAACGAGAGAATAAGGTGCAACAAAAAAGTTCTCCGCGGCAAAAAACACAGAATCCAGGCTGAACTTTCAGGAAAAGTTCATGGCGGCGAGGATTAATTCTTTCGCCGCAATGAAGGAACCAGCAACATAGCAAAATCTTTCGGGAAAAGTTTATCGCAGTGAACCTTTGAAAGCCTGGGCCAATTTCGAAAAAATCACCCACTGTGCGACCCGAACCAGCATCCTTCGTTTAAAAACCTACCAAATTAGGTTGTAGGAGATATATAGAGAACGATATAGGGCAGAACAAACACTGTCGGCTCTTCCACTCCACTCGACCATCATCAATCACCTCTTTCCATTTTTTCTATCGTACATTCATTATCTACTATTGTTGCCATTGATGCTCTTGGTGGGTTTTCGGTAGTGAGTTCTCCCGAAGCAATGCTTGGCTAAACACTATTTCCTCTTGAAGATGTAGCAATGGCTTGAGTCCAATGTGCTTCAAAGGGGAGTAGTTTGTTCATATTTAACTACATTGTTACAAACTCCTTAGTTAGGATTTATGCTTTATGGTTGGATTTTATTGATTATAGTTTAATCAAGTGTTGAACAATGGATTCTGTTATTGGGTTTGATGATGTAGAACTTGGAGCTTGAATATATGAAGTCTCGCATATGTCATTTCATGATTTTGTTAATTCTCCTTTATCTACCTAGTTATGTTTTAAGAAATGGAGTTCATTGATTAAAACCTTGGACTTAAAGAGTTCTTTAAGGTTTTAAGGTTTGTCATTTGGAAACTTCGTGATTTTTACTCCCACAAGGATTTATTTTGAACTATGATAGCCAAAGCTCATTTTTCAAGAGGATTTTATCATATTTGATCATTGTTTTAACCTTCAATTTCTTATTCCCAAAAATCCAAAAATATTTTTTTACACACTTCCCTTTCAATTAGTTTAATTTTGTTAGTTCTCAAAAGAACCAAAACCCCCTTCCTAACCAATTTAGTTGCATTTCATGACCTTTAGGCTAGCTTAGACCCATTGCATTAGGTTCCAATTAAGTGAGACGACCCGAGGTTGCATTCTATATTGCAATCCTTGGAATTCAATTTTTGATTCGACCTCTAAAGGTAAACCGAAAGACGAAGCAGATCAGCAGCATACCCTATCAGCTTATTAAACTATATTTCATGCTCAGCTACTGTAAGACTCCCTCACTTCTGATATAAGAACTCTTTCATTTTTCTGTCTAAGTAGATTTTTGGCATGTAATTCTCCCTGAAGACTTTCAAAAAGTCTTCCCACTTCAATCCCCAAGGTCAGGTGGTACTGCCTGGAATAGTCTTCCACCACTAGTACACTGGCCTTTGCAGTAATGAGATTGCATAGTTGAACTTCTCATCTGACTCGCAATTGATAGGTGTGAATTGCATTACGTTTTAGGGCTTAGTTTGTTATGTATTAATTGTTAATTTGAGTGTTTAGTATGTGTTTAGGCTAGAATTGTGTTACTTTGTGTGCTTGAGTGTTTTTATGGGTTAGTATAAGTCTTTAAGCTTAAATATTATGTTTTTGAGGTACCTTGATGTGTTTGTTAGTGTTTCAAGGTCAACATCAAAGAACGGAGAAATTTCAGAGACTTTTGACCTGAAACAACGACCTACGATTGTGACAGAAACATAAGAGCTAGCTTACGATCGTGACATTTGGGCCATGATCGTGACAGAAGACTATATCACTGCCTATTATCATAGCCTGATTGCCATGATCGTGATAGAAAGGTTTGATGCAGGCCACGATTGTGGCATGCAGGGCCACAATCATAGCCTGCATCGGGCAGACGTGCAAATAAGAGAAAATGTCAAGTTTTGAGGGATTTTCAGACCTTTTTGACCCCTAAAAAACCCTAGAGCTGCTCAAGACACGAAAGGTATTTAAAGAACAAAAAGAACACAAGAGAGGGAGCTTTTGCATTAGCTATAATTTCGAAACCCTAGAGAGTTTTATTGAGAGATTGAGGAAGAAACGAAGGAAGAGAAATGTGGAGAAGAAGTCTATGCGAAGTAATTCCCAAAAAAGGAGATTTCCTATCGTTGTTGCTTCCATCATCTATTCAAAGTCTATTTCCAGTTTGCTTTCAATTTTATGATTATATAGAATTTGAGATAGTCGTTGATGATAGATTTGATGAATGTTGAGGATTGTCTAAACTCACGTTTGGGATATTTTATCTTTGATATTAATGAATTTGATTATTGCGGTTTTATTAGATTTCTTGTGATTTAAGTTCTGCACTTGCATAATTCGGTGATAAACTAAGAGGGTGAACTGAGTAAAAAATCATTACATTGGGCTAACGAGAGTTAGGTAATTTAATAGAACAAGAATTAAATCAAACCGATAAATTTGTGTGAAGAGAGATCTTACATAGGTTTTCGGTAGTTTTTTGGATAACTTAAGATCTAATTTAGGTTTTGGATGGATTGTTCATCAAGAGATTTCAATTCTCATAATCTGATTAGGATTTATAAATTAGGGTTAATGGTTATAACTAGAGCGAGAGTAATCAATCCTGGGACCGTCTACAAACGGTAATCCAGTAAATTCATAATCAGTTAGGTTTTCATTAAAGTCGGATAAAATTTCCCTTTATCTCAATTGGTAGTTCCTAGGCTGATTCTTGGTTGGTTGTTACAACTACTATCTTATTTATATTTTCGAATTTGATTTTTAAAATTAATTGCCTGATTGAAATAATTTCTTGTTTCAGTTTTATTCGTTTTGAGTTATTGCGAATTGTTTTCAGCCTTAGATTTTAGGATTAGAATAATCCTCCCCGTAGGATTGACACCATAGGTACTACGCGAATGACCCGTGCACTTATAAAATATCGAGGATAAATTATTAAAGCTTTTTCATATTAGAAACTAGCGATCGAGTTTTTGGCGCCATTATTAGGGAGGCAATTAGTTTAGTTCTTTAATATAAGGTTTTTCCACTATATTTTGGTTTTAAATTAAAAAAGAAATTGGGGTGTAAAGTAGAGAAACATAAAGACATCTTAAACTGAGAATGAGATATCTGAAGAGTTGAAAGCTAATAAGAGATAAAAAGAATGGTTATGGAGGATGTGTATTATAAGGAGCAAGGGATGCTTGTGGAATTCAATGAGCCCAATTTGGTTGGAGAAATCATCATCCTAATATGAACCTGTACACTTCGGGTGGTAGAATTACCCAAATTTCTATTGGTTTAACAATGCAAGTACTCACATGGGACATCAAGACCTATTTGAATTTCAATATGATGAATCTAGTTCATGGGATTCCAAGCTGGACAAAATCATGAATAAACTTACAGAAATGGAAGAGAACTAAAAGAGATTGGACGAGAAGTTTGAGCAAGTAGCAGAAGATCATGCCTCTTTTAGTCACCATCTAGAGGAGATTGGATGCCAAACCATGCTCTGATACTAAAAATGTAACACTTCATTCCCAACTGACATATGCACGTGTGTCCATCGGATACACGTGTACATGCCTGTAAGAAATGACATGTTAACTATCTCACCTTCACTGTACATAACATGGCATCATACACTAAATCATCAATCACACATTTTTTAAACCCAAGATGTTGTCACATTATAAAAAAACCATAATGTACATTATTTCATATAATACAATATCAACCATGTTTATACAACATTGTCCTATGAACATAAACAACTCAGTACGCACCTAATACTATAAACTCAAAAGAAACAAATATGTCTTCAAACCCAGCTGACTGACCTTTGAGCCAAATCTAATTGTAACAGGTGTACAAAATATGCTTCTACAGAGTCCTAGAAACTAGGTAGTCTCACTCTCGAACTTGAAAAGCATCGGTGCAATTTTGATGAGTTTTGTGAACTTAGCAGAGTAACCATCCTCGATGGTTCACTCATGTTATAAAACAAGATCAATCATAACTTGCAATCATACAGTTCAAATCCACTTGACAAGTATCAAATACTATCATAGGTAAATCATTTCTCAGTAAAACTATTCAATCATATACAACATTCACACAACTTTGCAAATCATTCAATGAATTCAAATTATATATGGATGCGATATGTATGAGACTCACATTCATTTGTATATTGTTGTGACTGTGTGCTTTTACAGTATCCCAAATTTTCGGGCTCAGTCAGTCAATCTGTGCCTCACTGATCACAGTGAACCATAGGCTCGAACCACATATGTGGGAGCTTAAAGCTCTTATCAGTAACAGTATCAGTAGCCACACCAGTCACAACTCCTTTATATTACATGCGTCGGAATGAAGTGCATGCCACAATTTAGTCATCAATTTCAATCAGTTTCATTTGTAAGTAATATGATAGTATATCAGTCTCAATATAATTACAGTAACAGTCACAGTAGCAATAGTCATCGGACTAAGTCTGGCATTCAACTTTTTACTTGAGAATCAGAAAATCATTTAGGCAGACGCATTCACATTCAATCATCACTTCCAATATCATTCTTATGCATCAAAACACCTCGGACAAATATTGTCTGAAATCCAGTACACAATCAGCACAATTCAGTACAGTTCAATAAGATAGCAATACAGTTCAATAATGTACAAAACAATAAGGTGAAACCATCTTAGGTTACTCACTATATGCTCCAAACAGCTATTGCCTTAAACTACCGACAATATCTGGATGCTGTCGTTCAATGCGTTCCTTTATACAGACAATACATTCACATATCACAATATTGCATAATTATGTATTCATTTATGCACATTCATGTATATTGAATATGTACAATGCATGTTCATAACAATTCCGGGTTTCTTATCATCAATCTAGTCATAATAATCATTCGGATATCTATATTCAATTTATTAACTCAGATTTGTTTAAAGGTACACGTTTGGGTCAATTTTGCACAATTAATTTCATCAAGAAAACGAAGGAATTTGGTAACACTTCCTTCTAACAAATTATTCTCATACGCCTTAAGTCTCTATTGATACTAAGATCATTCAATTTGGTTCATTATTCTATGAGTTATTCTCAAAATACCACATACTATGCATTTTTCAAAATTTGGCTAATTTATGATTATGTATTCAAGTTGTACAACTCATATCTCTCAATTCCAATCTCCAAAAATTACCAAATTTATACCAATTGAAAGATAAGAGAATAAATTACAACTTTTTTGAAGACACCTTTGTCTAATTCGGCTTTTATCAATACAGTTTATTCAATCATAATAGGACATAATTTCTATCTCGGGTAGTACTACAGGCTTAGTCAAGACTCAATTTCAAGCCCGATTTTGAAATGGTTGGAGACATAATTAAAAGTATAATTCTTCATAAAGTTATAGCCATATGTCTCTACTTTAATATAAATCAAGAATCAACTCATTTTGACATCTACATATCTAAATAAGACCTAAATACCAAAGTATGTTCAGTGAAAACACTTAATTTATCATAATCCAGTACACTTCATCATTTTCATCCTAAATTCATCAATCAATCTTTCCAGAATGAATTCAGATGACTATAAATTTTTATGGAGGGTAAGAAAAATGTGTTATGAGTTTTTTGGTTCAAACATCAAGTCATTTGGAGGTCGGAAGAAGAAGTTATAGGTAAAAGAATGAAGGATGTTCAAAACTATCAAACAGCATTATACCTTCACTGTGTATCGATCGTGCTTGTGCACGATCATGCACTTTCCAATTGACTTTTCTAAGTCACGATCATGCTTGAGCATGGTCATGAAATCCCCTTAAAACCCTTAAGAGTCATGATCGTTCTTGTACACAATCATGCACACCCTTTTGCTTCCAACTTCGTCCAGCTCTTCCCTAAAACAGACTTTTAGGACAATTTTGGCACAGTCTGTTTGACAATGGAAATGAAGGATTTAGGCCAAACATTCTTCTAAAACAATTGTTCTTTTACAACTTAAGTTTCTAATGACACCAATTTTATACAATTTGGTTTAGTATGTTGAAAATTATCCCTAAAATACTTAGACTATTCACAAACAGTGATAGAATCCAAAAGCGTAGCTTCAAGCCAACTTTTAACACACTTTGTGACAGAAATCAAATTCCACTCCTTTATTAAAGTTGTAGACATAAGTTTCTAGTTTAATCTGAATTTAAAATCGAATAATCCAATTTGGATACTTACAGGGCAAGATATGGCTAAAATACCGATGCCTGTCTAGTAGAACTCTTCTTAACCAGTTTCCAGCATGTATCTAACCTCAATTCCTTCCTAATTTAGTTCACAATTGATCCATTTCAAACATCAAACAACACATGTTATAATAGGATACCAAGTTTATAGTTCCCTTACCTCACTAAACGTCAAGTCCAACTCCAAAGAACCAACTATTATAGCCCTTTCCAAGTAACTAAGACACTTCCAACATTAAGATAGATGTAGTGTGAGTCTAATAGCCAAAGTACAACAACCCGGAAAATAGCATGAGAAAGCTTCTTCATGCCGCATATGGCAAGGAGTTTTAATGTGATAGTACAAAAAAATCAACATAAAATTCAAAGCAAGGAAGAGGGATCATTTTGGTAGAGAGAAGAGAGCTAAACAAAGATTGCAGAAGTTTCTTTGTAAAGGCTTGACACCTAAGCTACTAGGTGTCTTCACTAAACTTTAACACATGTCTCCAATGCAAGATGCCCATTTGCCCTCTATGTAAGTTGCCAAATGTCACACATTGAATGATGCAAAATGTCAATAATTCATTAGTCCACATGTCACACTATCATTGGTCCATATTTCAATATTTTTTTAGTCCAAAATACCCTAATTTTCAGAAATTTCCTAAAATTCACCAAAAATTTTGAAATAATACTAATAGTTTCCAAAGAAAATTTTAATGCAAATAATTCACAATCAACATTTTAATTGCATTTTTAATAATTAATAATTCCCAGAAAATGTTGATGAATGCATGTACAAATAATTGTAATTTGCAAGATCAATAATATTGTGTATGTGTATGCCTCATTATGTATAAACATGAGTTATGCTTCCTAATTTCACATTAATCTTTAATAATCACTATTTTAACCGTAATTGAAGTGACAGGATGTTACAATTCTCCCCTCTTAACTAAAATTTTGTCCTCGAAATTTTAACCTGATAATTCGAATAGGTGGAGATACTGTTGCCTCATATGATCCTCAGTTTCCCATGTTGCTTCCTTAGTCGAGTGATTTCTCTAACGAACTTTCACTAATGGAATCACTTTATTCCTCAACTGCTTTGTCTTATAGCCCACTATCTTGATCGACCCCTCAATATAACTCAAGTTGTTATCAATCGCAACATCTTGAGCTGATAATATATAAGTAAGATCAGATCTGTATCTTCTTAACATACTCACATGAAGCATATTATGCAATTGAGACATCTCATTAGACAAAGCTAATTTATATGCTAAAGGTCCAATTCTCTCAAGAATCTCATAAGGACCAATGTATCTTAGGCTCAACTTGCCCTTTTTATCGAATCTCAGTACACCGCACCAAGGCGACACTTTCAGAAGCACTTTATCTCCAACATTGTATTCCATATCCTTTCTATGTTGATCCACATAGGTTTTCTGTCTATCCTGAGCCACTTATATTCGGCTCCTGATCAATTTCACCTTCTCTATAGTATCCTGTATCAATTCTGGACCCTCAATCATTCTCAAACCTTCTTCATCCCAGTATAGAGGCGACCGACATTTTTTGCCATACAATGCCTTATACGGTGCCATCCCAATACTATTGTGATAATGATTATTATATGCGAACTCAATCAATGCTATTTATTGATCCCAAGCTCCCTGAAACTCCAATACACATGCTCTAAGCATATCCTTAACAATCTTGATAGTTCTCTCACTCTGTCTGTCTGTCTGAGGATGAAATGCTGCATTGAAATTCAACTGTGTGCCCATAGTTGACTGTAAGCTCTTCCAGAATCGTGAAGTAAATTTGGGATCTTTGTCTGATATAATAGACACTGGATGCTGGAACCCCTCCCCGGGCAGGTCACGGGCCCAACGTCCTATGTGACATCTGGGCCGCTTCCCATGAGGGAGGGATTCCCCACCAGGTCAGACTTAAAACGAACAAACTCAATTAATTTACCTCCGTACAAAAATTTAGATAAATCACAAAAAAATATGCAAGAAGTGTTGACCCCGGGAAAAATATGTGGTGGGATCGTAAAATAAGCATATACATTAAAATAAGACAGTCAAGAACAAAAATTTCAGAAAAATATTTAATACACAATTTAATAGATAACAAAGATTTAATTAAAATAGTTAACAAAGAATTT